>DWNE01003423.1:0-16714 GCA_018249875.1 Cecropterus toxeus | reverse complement strand
TTTGTGTGTCCATGGCACCCACGACACAGGAGAAAATCCTAGTGTGGGGCTATGAGTGTAGAAAGCGTGTGTTTTAAAAAGAAAAATTAATTGTTTAACCAGAGGAACAATAACGTGAGTCGTTAATTATATGAAGTATATTATTGGTGTTGGTGTTAATAATTTGCACATAGATTATCACTGACATATGTCACTATAAATAATTAAGTTTCAATATGAGGAAGTTATAACAAAGATTTTGTTATAATTAATGAAAAATACGACAAGGAGTTATAATTAATTATGTTATGTATATGAACGTAATTTTAGGGTTCTGTACGTCATAACAAAAAATAATTATACTTATAAGATCGCTAGTGTGTTTATTTGTCCGGCCATCACAACCTACATGAAATAAAATCTACTCAACCGAAGTTGCTTACAGATGTCCATGGGCTGCAATGACCACTTACCATCAGGCGGTCTGCATGCTCGTTTGCTACTTCAGTTTGATAAATAAGATTCGCTTGAATAGATAAAGTACGGAGTTGGATCAGATTAGTTGTTGCTGAGTTTTGATAAAAAATGTCTGTCGCAAAGGATTCTACCACCACAATAGACACCAACTTTCAGTAGGTACTTATGTCACTTAAAAAGAAAGATGGGTTTAAGAAAACAAAAAAGCAGTAGTGCATTTTATGTATGTTTGTATACTATGTATAATATTGTACTATGTATGTAGTGATGTTAACATTTATCAGTTATATTAGGGGCGTGCGAATAATTCGAACTTACGAATAATTTCTTCCGAATCTACTATTTATATTCGATTCGAAGCTAATAACGAATAGTTCGAATTTTAATTGAATCGAATCGAATTGTAATCGAATAATCCGAAAGTTCGTTCAAATATGACTATTCGATTTGAAATTCGAATCGAATAGTCATATTTGATTCGAATCGATTCCAACGGTATTCGCACACTCTTATGTTTAATAGATTTCAAGTGAAATCAAACAAATTATATTAATAATATATGACGAAAGATTTTATGAAGGAAATTTATACCAAACATGTGATAATGATATAATGATTTGCGTGATTTCAAAATGTTTATGAGACCAAGAAGTTATCGTTAAAAAATAGATTAACTCATTGTATTAAATTTGTTATTGATTGCCCGCAAACAGACCAGCGAACCATGGTGTTCCATTAAACAGTAAGTAGTAGATAAAAGGATGGTTGGCGTTGAATACCTCCGGGAGTGATAGTGCATCCCCTACGCCAGTAATGACTGAAAGTAAACATTTTCATTGTAGATTAAACGAGAACGTATTTATAAATATAAATTTTATATTCTTGCATACATAGAATAGGGGTTTCGTTAATATTATTAGTGTCATTTTAGCATTCAGTGCCTTTATATAGTTATCCTTTTTATTTATTTTTTATCAGATAAAATTAGCAAACGAACATGCAATCCACCTGATGGTAAGTGGTTACTACCGCCCACGGACATTTGTAAGTAACTTCAGATCAGGGAAAATATTTGAAGTCGATCACAGATGCGTTGCTACTTTTGAAGACTGAGATGGTCGTCTCATATATAAGTGTATAGAAATATGTATAACCAGTGGCATAGCTGGGTAACCAAAAGTCCTGGGACAAAAATAAATTATGGCCCTAAATAAACTGGTTTATGGAAATTCCAAATGTGTTAGAAATTTTCACTGGTTCAATTTTATAGTTTGTAAGCCAAATTAGGAGGCCACGGGGGACTGCCTCATCCAGCCCTTCGGTAGCTATGCCACTGAATATATCATTAAAGACAAATCAATGTATTATTTAGCTTTGTCGTATCAAAGCGAGACTCGGAATATTAGCCTTAAAATGCCGTCCTTCGTTCGTATTAAATATGTCTGCCATTTAGTAAGATATTGACAACTAAATTATTTATTGGCAAATGCGTTGAAAGGCCAGAATACTACATAGTTTCCCTTGTTTTTGTCAATTATTTTCAGTATTTTATTTTCTATTCATATCATTTCCTGCAGCTGCTTTTGTTCCTGATTCATTTATTTCTATGATTGCCTTTTGGATACCAGCTGCAGCACGTACATTTTGCCCATCGGCCAAAATGCCATTCAGACCGGATTTGAATAACTCAGTCATGCCAATCTGAGAACAATATTGTTAAATATACTGCTCAATTAAAACTATATAATTATATAAGATCCCACCAAGAACATTCTGTAAAAAACTAACCAAGTCTCGATGGAGCCACTTGTTTATCTCTAAAAAGTAATGAAATCTAGACAAAGTCGGGCCAAGTTTAAGGTTCCTTATTAGTTCCTTGCTAATTTTTTTTATTATGATAGTTAATGTTGCGTAACTTGGCCGTTGACTTGTACCCACTAACGTATAAAGAATGTTCAGTCTTAAGGCTTATCCAGTAAATGTTGAGACTTAATACGCGGACAATAGTCAACAATAGTCAAGTCAACGGCCAAGTCACGCAGATCATAACAATTATTGTATATGTATAGAAAATCCTTCAACCATTAATACGATAATTCACGCCATAATGCCATCATATTTTAGGACTCCAATCAAGGCACAGAGAATATTTGTTTCGTTTTTTTTTCTTAGATTTTTTTACATTAAATAAACTTTCAAATTTTACCTGTTCCAAAGTTTGCTTTAAATCTGTTACAGTTGTCGTGTTGAATTTAGGTAAAGATATGTCCACCATTCCGAATTTTAGAGCGTTCTTGACCGAAGTAAATACGCCTGGATCGACAAGCTGTGACACTAAACTCTGGACGCCATCCCTACCATTTGGCAAAATGATAAGACATGAGAAATTTTTATTAACGTATGGCATTTCGACGGCCTGAAAAAATATTAATATTAATTAAACGTATGCGGTATATATATTTTTAACCGACTTCGAAAAGGAGGTGGTTTTATGTTCGACTGTATGTATTTTTTATTTTTGTATTATTCTATTTATTTATGTATGTTCACAGATTTCTCCGCCATTTCTGGACCGATTTTCAAAATTCTTTTGTTTTGTTTACTTTTTAATATTTGATAACATTATTTGAACATACCTTGGCTTTGAGATCTGGTAAATCAGCGTATTTTAAATAGGTTGTTTGATGCATAATATCGCGTGTAACAGATTTATTAGCTGACTCGAAGAACTCTCCTGGTTGTGTATTTCGTGGATTAAATTTGTTGTTCCACTCAGCCTGTGGTTAATACAAAATGAGTTATAGTATTGCGATTCACTGTACTCTGCGAAGTAAGTACTGTACGTACGAATACTCTGTAATATTTTAAGCGTGTACCTGTTGACGTTATTGTTAAGGAGCCAAAAGTCACATTTGTTGTATGGGTCTTTCCCTTAAATATGTATTTTACTCAGTTTTTACTATTTGTTGTTACAGCAGCAACAACAACACTTTAACGATCACTTCTTTACGTATCTGTTTGTTTCTCAAATACGTAAATGGGGCAGTAACATCTACAAATCCCTTTAAACTTTAATATAAAAACCCAAGAAAATCCGTCGAGTGCTGCCATCGATTTGACCAGTACTATGGTTAAAAAATAAGGATGTTAAAATACATGGTAGTCCTTCTATAACTTTGTCGATAATATTTACATTGAAAACAATAGCCTCCAACAGATTTTCACTGAAAAACGCATCGAAATCGGACAAATAGGTTTGGGGAAAATGGCAACATTTGGTTGTACGTCCTCTCACACACGTCTATCACACACTTTAATTTTTTGACGAGCCGCGTGGCGGAAAGGTCACCATACCGGTCTGACGCGCAGTGGGTCCCAGGTTTAATTCCCGGCCAGACAGAAATATAAGTGATGATTTTAAATTTCTGTTCTGGGTCTAGGTGTTTGTGTATTCATCTCTGTGTGTTTGGGACTGTGTGGGACTACGAGTGTAGAAAGCATGTTTTTAAACAACAAATTTAAAAAACTTACAAGAAAATAAAGAGCATTGACCATGATCAACTCTGTATCAGGAGTGATAATATTAGCTGGTATAAGATTCTTTATTTCACCTTTTGTAACTTTCTCCACCTGAAAAAGATCAGGATGAATTGCTAACTTATACATATTATTACGTGAAAAGCAATTTTGTATCTTATCGCATTTGTTGGTACAAATACTATTTTTAAAAACGTATTATATCAGGGCTCTAAAGTTTTATTTTTCTTCGGCTTCTTTAACAGTTTCTAATATTTTTTTACAAGGCGCTGCTTCTTTGTAGCTTAACAAAGCATTCATAATTTTTATTCACTGGAAACGCAAAAGAATATGCATATAGAATAATTATACTACAATAAAATTATTGATGTTGATTATAACACGCAAATGCTGAACTTGGTTTCAGAAATAGTGAGGCTATTAAATATATTCTCATAAAAAAACAAAAAAAAATAAGCTGTCTTAGCTTAAGCTTAAACTGAAAAGAATATAAAATAAAATGGTACAATCTCGGAATATGACGAAACAGAACAAATGTAGCAATAGTAGATTTCTCTACTATTTCTATACTATTTGTTTGTCCGCCTACAGCACCTTATAATATTTAACTACCTTTATTTTAATATCGTTCATGATTGGAGCAAGTATTTTCCTCCATTCAGTGCAAGGCTAAGCTGATTTTTGTTATGTCATTAAATTCTTAATTTATTGCTTTTCATGAGTTTTCAACAATAGAGTAATAATTAAGGTCTATTTACTAGTTTTCATTTGAAACCCATGATGTAATTATAATAAAAAAATCGTCGCTTCTCCCCACTTTTTTCCTATGTATAACTGTCATTTTTTAAATTATACAACCTAAGTCATATAACACAATCTGTCAATATATACACACTTACATACTTACGTTCCAAAACATTAGCTTTATGACGCAGTTGGGTAAAAATACTTTTACAACGGAAATTATGCTACGCTAAGTAAGAAAGAAAATAGTTACTTACCCATGCGTTGATATAATCAGCAGCTTTTTGGGCATTACTGAAATCGATATTTTCAGCTTCGGCCCTAAAAATTTCTCGTGTTTCCCTCTTGAATGATTCACTAAAGTTACTTAAAATGCTACCATAATTTCTGCTAACAAAACTAACGATAGCATTCTTCTGTTCATCCATGTTATCCAAAATTATTGGTATCGCTGTCCTGATCTACAAAGAAACATACCTTATAGTGGGCGGAATATGGAGAATTTCGATACCTTTGTAAACACTTTTATTGTACCCATGTTCCACAAATAAAAAATGATTTGATTTGACTTATATCATATTAAATTGACTAGCACTATGACTGATTGACTAGCAAATTTGTAATAAGACTAAAATTGGTATGTGATACAGTATCTCACATACCAAGTTTAGTCTTATTACAAAGCCTTATATATAATTGAGCCGGCATATCAATGATATGCCGGCTCAATTATATATGAGGCGATCATTTTAGTCCTTGGGAGTAGCAACAAGCTTGGGAGTCTGTGATCGACTTGAGATAGAACCCCTGTTCTATATGAAGTTGCCTACAGATGTCCATGGGCGGTAGTAATTACTTACCGTCAGGTGGACTGCATCATGCTCGTTTGCTAATTCTTATAAAAAAATGTGAGAAATCTGTTTATAGACGATATGGTAGACTATCTGCTAGACATTGCGCTTTCCCTATAATAAGTTGATTTCTAGGTCATAGATCACAACGTACGCTAAGCAATGTGGCCACCATAACGGTACGACACGCAGTGGGTACAAGGTTCGATTTCCGGGAAGATAGTTATATAATGATGACTTTAGATTTCTGTTTTGGGTCTGATTGTTTGGGTCTGAGCATTCGTTTTTGGTGCGTCGATGCGAGTGAGTGCGGCACTCACGACACTGGAAATTTAACGAAATGATAAATAAAAAATAATTATTTTACTGAATAAATAATATATGAATACCTCATTTTGGTTTTTAAAGTTGAGTGCAGTCAGGAGTTCATCGAGTGTTTTGCCAGTTGCGAAAAGTGCCAGTTGAGCTAATAGTAATAAAACGGAATATGCAGATACTACGATGTTTTTGCCAGGATTTTTTTCTACAACAGCCTGAAAAAATATATAAGGAACAAAATTAAGTTATAATATTTATGTTAATCAATTATTTGGTTGTTGTTTAAGTCTAACGATCCAGTGAATATTTAAATACGCACCAACGTATTTAAATATTATTCATAATTTTGTGATCGTATCATTTTCTTTTTATAGTAGTTATAAAACGAAAAGAAATTAAAAACTGTTATAGTATTTGCTTTCTAAGTAAATTACTCACATTAAAGAATTTCGAAGTGAACAATTCATTCCCTTTATTAAAATCATTTACTGGATTAGAGTTTGATCCAGGCGTCGTTGAATTTGACGCTGAAATAAACATAATATAAATAAAATATTTTTTAACGGTAACCAACATACGTATGTTTTAATTATATCTTTGTATTTTACAAGATTTTCTATTTACTAGTCGTAAGTATCCTTATCTCTCTTCTACCTTTTCACCGATGACGCATCATTGAAAGTAAATAAAGTATATTATTACACATATAACTTATTCAATGTTTAACTTAACGTTGTAAAAATAATAATAATGATTAAATTATAATAAGCTATGTGTTTCCTAAATGTATTTAATTACACAGTATTTATTTATTATTCTGTATGTACATAAGAGTTTAATAATAATTAAAAATTAAATTCATATTTATTATTAAAATCACTGAAGATATCATTACATTCTGTGTATTAACTTACGACATTCTTCTGGGAGTACGCATTTCTTTTTACTATCGTCGTACACATAGTTTGGTCGGCATTCACACCCGTTCAATATACAGAAGGCTGGACAAGCTATGGCTTTGTTCTTGTAGTTAGAACAACGAGTGCAGAAAGATCCGCAGCCCGGCACTGCGTTAACATCTCCTCCACATGATGCTGTTGAGAATACGGGATAATCTACTTAATAAAACTGTAATATTAATTATATTGATGCAATATACATTTTTTGGTAACTTATTTATAGAGAAAGTTCAACTAAGCGGCTATGTTTATGAACATGAAATCTTGCACAACCGCTCTTTTTAGGGTTCCGTACCCAAAGGGTAAAAATAAAATTTTCAACTATATAAAACCATATGAAAAAATATTATAAAAGATAACAAAAACTAAATTATTTATAGATTATTGTACGAAACCCTTCGTTCGAACATTTACAAAAAATCCTACGCTACGGAAGTTAAAAAATACAAATAAACGCTTACAATATTACCCATCCCTTATAAGCAATGTGGAAAAGAAATAAATAATTAGTGGTTTTGCAAATAATAACGTATGAGAAAGTTGCACATTTATATTATGTTGATATTTTGTGAATATCTGTACAGATAATGCATCAATTGTGCGACAACTAACTGCACATAATAAATAAGTAAATGTTTTGGTTTTTCATTGTCCATTGTCACCATCAACATTAGTTCGACCAAGGTTTGGGAGCTGTGTGTTTCTTAAATCTATTTAAAATCACGACTTACGGCACTCTGAACTAGTAATGCATTTCCCTTGTTTATTCATCAAAAATCCAGGTTTACAAATACAACGGGGGTTTTCACAACCTTTGTCGTTTTTGACAGATGTTGAGCATGCCAATGGGAATCCAAGTTCATCACATGTCATCGGGAGGCATCTTTCGTTTGGATTATTTGAATATACCGCATTATCATCATCGCATTCAGCTAGAAGTTAAAATAAGAAATTGCTAAAATAATTTATAAACTGTCATGGTCATTCGTTATTACATGATTTTAATAGCTGTGCCTCGCGGTTTCGCCCGCGTTAATTAGAGAACAACCTATTAAAAACTATTTTAAGAACGCTATGATCACTAAAAGTTAATATATTAAAAATTACACTAGAAACGTAAGAAGGGACGCTTGGTAAACATATTAGTAAGGTCTTATAGATGGATATTACAACCATAAGGAGCAGATCACACGTCTGGGCCGCGCGGCTTGGTACCTTGGCAGCAAGTGCTTCCAGATCGTGATTATAAAATTACTGTACCCTCTACTTAAAATACTGTTCTTTGCAACTTTGAACCCGACGACATCGATGAAAAAAATGTCATCTACCTAACAAGTTTCTTGTTAACTTAACGAAAAAAGAAATGTCATTCCTAGATCTAATATCTATAAATATTATGAAATAAAGTGATAAAATTATATTTTTATTTGCTTAAAAGTACGTTGTTGGCAAATACAGTCGATTCTTACACTGTATTTTCACCATTATATTACACCGTAAAAATTTAAAAAAACAGTAGATCTACTGCAATTTCAGTGCATCTGGAAGCACTGTTCGCAGCTTTCGGCACAGTCGGTCAGCAGCCTCACCGCTCCCGCCAACATAAATGCGCGCGTGTTGTTTGATCATTATTTTTGGATAGTTATTTTAATACTATGATAACTCCTTACATATTCCTTGAAATCAATTGCTGTTAAGGGCAATTTTGTTCAAAATTATATAGCCTGTATCCTTCCCCAATAAATGTACTATTAAACACAAAAATAATATTTCAATTCGCACTATAAGTTTCTGAGAATAGCGCGTTCAACCGAACCGACCGACCGAAGACTGTACAATGCAAAATAAATATGGTTTTAGTACATTTCAATGTACAATGTACAATATACAATGTAAAACATGTTTTGTATTCATTCTCTTAATTTTAAGTTATTTGTATATGTTTATGTTACGTGAAAATAGCTTACGTGGACACTGCGAGATTGGCACACAAATATTGCTGGCATTCCGAGCGTAGCCCTCCTCGCAGTAGCACATCTGGGTGCAATGTTCGCTGATGATGGGACAGTTCGTGTGGTTCTGCCTGCTCAGTCTGTCACATTTGTTGTCGCACGCGTTATCGCACGCGAAATATTCGTGCGGACCTTGGCACTTTTCTGAAAAAAATCATACTCTTGACTTTGTAAGTCCTCCAAGAGATTCCACTGAAAATTAATCGAGTAAATCCTTGTGTCTTCATTTACAGTACAATTTGGTAATTATGGTATTGTACGGGCTTTACAATGATACAAAAATATAACATTTATATAGATAAATAGTTTATTTATTAAAATATTAAATACGATACTTACTACATTGTTCTTCTGATATGCATCGACCAATTTTATTTCTATAGAAACCCGGTTGACAACGACATTCACCTTTGCAAATAGAGTTAGCAGGAATTCTAGGACATTCAATTATTTCGCCAATATTTTCACATGTTTGTGCAACACAAGATGGTGGTGGACGAGAATAATAAATCTCGTTTGGACCGCATCTAATATCTGCAAAGTTTAAAATATTTCTTTGATAATAGTGTCCCTTTAAAAAAATAAAATTCAACATCCAGCTTATTTTTTTATAAACGCTACAATTTGATCAAATATGAAATTTCATTGTGCTTGGTAGCATGATCATTGTTTTCTGGCGCGCCTTGCTGTTGGAGGGGAGCTCCATGCTCCAAACAAGGAGGGGCTGCGGGAACGGCCAGGCACCGGCGGGTTCGCGGATGGTTGCGAAACCGTTCCCGTGTTCCCGCTGTACGGTGCGAGGAGAAAACACAGTGGGGGTTTAGCCGGTTAGAGTGTGGCATAACCCAGCTGCTGCCCCGAGCGACTGGGTATCCATGAGGATTACCCATTTAAAAAAAAATCACAACAGCTTCAAGTCCATTAAAAGTTGTGTTTTGTCCCGATATTTGGATCAGCTATGAAACTAGTAGATATAAAAGCAAGAAATATGATTTAAAATACATAATAATAACGTGTATTAAAAATATATAATAATAGTCAGTTACGATCATTTCTCATCATGGGCGGCAGTAGCACTCAGCTAACAGTAAATAGCTACTGCCGCCCATGGACATCTGTAAGCAACTTCATATAGAAATCAATAACAAATGCGTTGCTACACCCGAGCACTAATGGTTACCTCATATATAAGAGAACCGGCAGCCACACCCTTCCCACGAAACGCAAGAACTGCTCCACGATAAAAATGGGTGTAGCGGTGGTACTACCCCGCTTGAACTACAGTAGTTCTACCACCTGACAGATATAAAATTGTATATAGTAATCTTATGGCATTTGCTATAACTTTGTTCTTACCAATTCGAAATCAAAATTCATAGTTAAGACAGAACAAAGTCTCTCGGGTCAGCTAGTTACATACAAAATTATTATGAACTTACGACAATCTTGAGCCGATACGCATACTCCATTTTTATCTCGCACGAATCCTGCTTTACAAATACAACGGGCCTGTCCACAGTCAGACGTGGTTTTATTGGACTTAGTACATGACAGTACGGAGCCTACTTCATCACACGTTTTGGGTCGGCAGACTTCATTTGGGCAGTGCGAATATTCCTCGTTTTTGTCTTTGCATTCAGGTAAAGCTAAAAGTAATAATAAATTATATTATAAACATTTATTTAACTAATATCAAGATGAAATGCTCCAAAATTGTTTGCTTTTTAATGTAGCTCGTATTCTGTTTAGCTTCATTATAATTTATTTTAAAATATTTTTATTAATATCCCGTCCCTCTCCCTCGTTTTTCCTCTATTTCCAGGCGCCATTTTTTTAAATTAAGTTTATAGCTTATGTTACTATGCACTCTGAGACGATTCTAATGATATGTCATACATCCGTCAATACATCCGTTTGGGCTATAGCGCGTGCCAAAGATATGGACATACAAACAAACATACTCATATACATACAAACAAACATACATACATGCATATATACGCTCGAAAAATATCACCCTGCTTCTGACGCAGTCGGGTAATTAATATTCTTTGCTTAACACTTTAGATATCATTACATATTGTGTATTTAACTTACGACATTCTTCTGGGAGTACGCATTTCTTTTTACTATCGTCGTACACGTAGTTCGGTCGGCATTCACACCCATACCATATACAACCCGGTGGACACTCCCTTGCGTTATTCTTGTAGTTAGAGCAACGCGTGCAGAAAGATCCGCAGCCTAACACTGCGTTAGAATCTCCTCCACAGGATGCTGTTAAGAATACGTAATAATTTACTACCAGCCATTTACTGCCAGGTGGTAGAACCAATGTAGTTCGACGGGGGAAGTACCACCGCCACAACTATTTCTAGCGTGAAGCAGTTCTTGCGTTAAGATGGAAAGGTATGTTTGCCGGCTCACTTTATTATGAGGCGACCATCTCAGTCCTCGGGAGTAGCAACGCATCTGTGGTCGACTTCATATAGAACCCTTGTTCTACATGAAGTTGCTTATCCATGGGCGGCATTAACCTCTTACGATCAGGTGACCTTCTTGGTCGTTTGCTACTTCATATTAATAATAATAAAAAAATACTTAATAACACTGCTATATTCAATGATGATTATATGAATATGATGTGTTTTTTTTTTATTTATTTCTTACAACGGCTACTTAGATAGTATGTTAAAGATATTAAAAATATCCTTCGCTTATATTTTTGTTCGTTCGTTTTATGGCTTCATTTTATATTTTTAACCTCCTCTAGCTTAAAAATATTAAACGACATGAACACTAATTTTGTGGTTGCACTGAACTAACTGAATGATGTTAACTGAAATATCCAGCCCTTATAAGCCATATGTGGTAAATAATAAGTGGTTTTTCAAATAATGACGTATAAGAAATTTTCACATTCGTTTTTCCATTATCCTTTTCGGTTACAAAACAACAGATAATTAATATTTGGTGAATATTTGTATAGAACATTGCTTTAATTGGTGCGCAGTGCAGCCGAAAAACAAAAGCAGTTAGTTTTTGGGTTTAGTCGTCGATAACTTAACTAAATAATAGTGTCATCATCTATACTTCCTAGTATCTTAATCTTCACGGTCTACCATGTTTTGGGAGCTGTGTATTTCTTATATTTATTCAAGATTATTACTTACGACACTCCGAAATAGGTATGCATTTCCCTTTCTTATCCTTCGTGAATCCAGATTTACAAATACAACGGGGATTTCCACACTGTGTGTTGTTTTTGTTCAACGTGGAACATGGCAATTGGAATCCAAGTTCATCACATGTCATGGGCTGGCATACTTTATTGGGACAAGAAGAAAATACCGCGTTTTCATCACCGCATTCTGTTAGAAATTATAATAAGAAAATACATAAATAAAATTTAACAAGGAGTCATGGCCATCTGTGATTATTGTATTACTTTGTATAGTTCAATTGTCAATTAAAAATTTATACTTTTTCAACTGAAATTAATAAGTGTTTTTTGAACGAAACTTGTATCTTCTTTAGTTTTATTACCTTGTTTATTACCTTCTTCATTTAAATAATTTTATCAACTTGATGTTACTGCATGTCGATTATTTAGTTTTAGAAACAGAATTGGATTTCTATATACTGTGGTTGTTCAGATGAAGGATTATAAATAACTTTATTGTAAGAATTCAGATCAAATTAAAATACAAGTAACTAAAATAACTTGCCGTTGTTATTTCCGCAGTTAAACGATGTTATGCTTGATGCTGATGTACCTTTAGAAAACATGTTCATATTAATAAAAATAACTCGGAAAGCGGTTCACGTCATTCGACACTTACGAACAGACGCACAGACGGATAGACGGATGGATAGACAGACATGACGAATTTATAAGGGTCCCAATTTTTGCTACGGAACCCTAATAAAAACAGAGGCACTCCGGGAGTGCCCACAGAAGTGAAAACTTGAAAAACTGCGAACGAGCATATGTGTATCTATTTAAGTACATATACAATATATGTACATACTACCCGTTCGCTCTAAGTTTGCTGGTCAAATAAAGCGGCTCCCCCCTCACCCCACCACTCAGTCGCTCTAAAATGTGCTAAAAGTATCGAAGGCAACGTAATTGCCTTAAACGCGTGAAATTATTATTTATGCTGCAACTTAATATTGCTCTGTTTTCGCGATTTTTGTTTATTTTATTTTCCGTATTAGAAGTATAGGTAAAGAAAAGACTTCACGAAGTGATTGTCGTGATATAGAGTTAAAGATCATGACTTTTTTTTTAATTCTGTTTATTTATAATTCCGTAATATGTGAAAAAAAGTGTTTAATTTCATTGATTTATATAAAATGTATGTAATCCGTAAAAACTAATTAATACTTATTTCTCTTACTTGTTTTTTTTTTGCTGACGCTACTACACGTTTGACGATACGTCGACAGCGGCAAACTTAGCGCGAACGGGTAGTAATATTTTACATGACAATTTGTAAGTGCCCCCGTAGGCTTTGCAAAAAAAGACATTTTATTTCTTTTCATTTCATTGGTTACTTACCATCAAGTTCTCTGTATGGTTATTTGCTGGTTTCATATTCTATAACATTCCTATAACATG
Source organism: Cecropterus toxeus (assembly GCA_018249875.1). Taxonomy (NCBI): domain Eukaryota; kingdom Metazoa; phylum Arthropoda; class Insecta; order Lepidoptera; family Hesperiidae; genus Cecropterus; species Cecropterus toxeus. The sequence goes on along the minus strand of DWNE01003423.1, from coordinate 3,213 downwards.
AAGTCGAACCAAATGTTTGAAATGTTTGCAATCACAGTATTTCCTTCCATTTGTAAACAAAATATTGAAGTTGTCGTCAGAATTCTGGGCATATCTAAGATTAAAATACAATCGTTTGTGAAAAAAAGGGAATATATATAAGTACCTGTCTCAGAGATTCGGAAAATCACTAAAAATAAAACTATCAACTTAAACATTGTCAACGTTTCGGATAATCCTATATTTTTATCGGGACTATAAGCCTTTTTATAGTATTCGTGCTGCTGAATAGGTTAATTATTAAATCGTTGATAATAAAAGTATGTTACAGTTTATTTGAAAGCAATATAATAGTTACTTTCTACGGATTTGTTTGTTAAATCTGTCATGAAAATAATAATTTTACTGCTACACATATAATATTATGGATTATCAGGTTCATAACCATGAAATTATTAGGTATGAAACCAAAAGATCCGACTGGTAAAACTGAAATTTGCAATCGGATGTTTTGTTTTGTAATATTATACAGAACTAAACGTTATATAGGTATATAAAAGACAATTCCGACTCACTGACTTATATGTATATCAACGCAAAGCCGAAACTACTGTTCTTAGGACCTTGAAATTTGTTACAGGGGTTCCATTTATGGTATAAGTGAGCGATAAGAATGGAACTTTAGAAATTTAATCCCTAAGGGGGTAAAAGTTTATATGAAAGTCCGCTAATTTTGTAGCAAGCTCTATGAAACTTATTATCTGGCTTTATGGGTAGTGTGGAGGAAAAGGGGAGATCTCCGCCAGGCGATGCCACTACCTGGGACCGCGGTCGATGTTAACTTCGGATCATTTCTATATATACTGAGATTCTATCAAACTCTGATAGTGTCTTCGAGGCTGCGTCCTCTGATTGGCCAGTGTTAGTATGACGAACTTCTTTGTTATTCTCTGTCGTCGTCTTGCGTGCTCAGCATTTCATGTGAGGCGCGAGCTCATATTACTGTACTGTACTAACATGTGAAAGGTTCGGCTACGTTTAGAAATTAGACTCTCCCTATTTTATTTTATTAGATAGTGGTATCCAGCCAAAATAAAATAGGGAGATTGCATAATCGTCACATTTACAGGCTTCACAATTTAAATCTACTAAAAAATTGTCAATCGAATGAAGGGTCTGACTAATTTAAGCGGTACTCCTCCTCCGCGACGTTGTAGCACAATTTTAACTAGAATATGTTATATTTTTATAATAAAAAAAAAAAATACGAACCGGTCCAGAAATGGCGGAGAAATTGGTGAACATACATAACAAATACATACAGTCGACATAGAACCACCTACTTTCGAAGTCGATTAAATATAGGTGTAACTTGCTCGAATTTGATGACTTATCTACAGATATTATTTTTGAATTTTGTAACATTTTCTCACATAAAGATATGCGATAGCGTTGGGGGTGTTTTAAATATAAATTTTATTTTATTTTAACTTACAGAAAATGATTGAGTCTTATAGAAAATTATTGAGTAACAAACAGACAAACACCATCTCATTTTTAAATATTTGTATAGATATATTCGATATGGCTTTCTTATGTTCTTCTGGTTAATTTTAAGCTTGTACATGGTGTGCAATACTTACTTATTTATACAGTATAATGACATTGCTGGACAAATTTTATGACTCGGTTTAACAGAACAGCATATTTTTTTATCACAAAAACCTTTACTTCGAGGAAGATCAGAAATCATCCGAATCAGTTTTTTACCAGAAGAGAAGAAAAATATGAGTTTGGAATCATGCTACTTACTTCCAAAAGGAAGATAAAAGACAAATTAAAATAAAAAAAATGACTTCGATGGTTTTAGTAGACACAATATATAAAATATTCGTTTGCTATAAGAAATTTCCCCTTATTACAATTTTGCATAAAAAAACGAAATTGCTTACAAAACAACGTAATATAATAGAATTTGCGTGACTGGTCAAGGCATTGACAATCACGATATAACATGAGGGCACTTTAATTAGCAATTAAAAAATGAAATGTCGTGGTCAGGCTATATAAGTTTAGCCACTTTAGCTGAGCAATCAAAAGCATTAATTACTTGTACCTACATACATTAAAAATCATAAATATATTTTTTTCACGACAAATATGTTTTTTACTACATAACCACCACTCTTACGTAATATTACAATGTTTTTAAATTAAGTAACAAGCGAGCATGCAGTCAACCTGATAGTAAGTGGTTACTGCCGCCTGTGGACATCTGTAAGCAACTTCCTATAGAACGAGGGTTCTATTTGAAGTCGGTCAGATGCGTTGCTACTTTCGAGGACTAAGATAGCCGCCTCATATAAAAGTGAGCCGGCAACCACACCTTTCCATCGAAACGCAAGAAATGATTCACGCTAGAAATAGGTGAGGCGGTGGTACTTCCCCGGTCGAACTACATTGGTTCTATCATCGCATAAACGACTTATGTCGAAATCCTCGCCACGTCTCCACCTTATACCAGCATCCCTGATGTATTTCGTTTTGAAGTGTGCCAATGCAAAGCAATTCACACATATCCGTGAATTAATTCTGATAGATTTCTGAAATTTCGGATCGGTTGCGTACGCCCATAGAGCCCATAGCAATAAGTTAATATCAATCGCGGCAGTAGATGTAGCATCGCGTTGTCCCTGTAGTACCGAGACCAGAATCGTAAGAGGCTACTAAAAGGGTGCTTCCGGGGTTGCGGGCGGCAACAGCAGGAGCTCGAATCGTCCAGTTATGTGAACCCGGGAAGGACGGCAGCATGTGAGGTCGCGTGTCGTAGTAAATACCTGAAAGAACGGTAAGCGCTTATGCTCAGCGGGACAGAGGCCAAAAGGGGCATTGCGCTTGGAGGACTCCGGTTGCGTTCCGTTCGAGATCCCGGGGTCCTCCACACAGCGTTGAGGACGGCCACCGGGGGTTTTTAGTGCGGTAAAAATCCCACATAACCCGGCGTCGCCCCCATGGCGTCGGGTACTTTTAGGGATAGTAGACAATTTGCGTATTTTGAAAGTATTCTTTCGTAGTAGTTTAAAACTTTGATGTTACAGTAAGCGTACATAATAACATATTTCGCTCAACACACTTCGCTAAATCATGTTGACGAAAATATGTTCTACGAGTATATGAGCGCCGACTTCAGAACTATGTACTATGTACTGGTTATGTACTAAACCACTATGTATT
>DWNE01003422.1:0-16716 GCA_018249875.1 Cecropterus toxeus | reverse complement strand
TGAAAATAATTATAATACAGCAATAAAATAATAATGTTCTTTATTTTAATTAGTTTAAATGAGAAGAGTCTTTTTCTATTCTAAAATAAATGTTTATTTCCAGAACCTCAACTAGGAAATTCATGTATGAAAAAATGACGACGCGTGAGTGGAGTGCCAGCAGCACGCCTGTCGGCACGCCCGCGCCCGGCCTGCTGTCGCTCGCGGAGCCCCTTTCCAGCGATAATATCGTAAGCAACTAATGATATCTCTTTAAAAGACGCACACAAAATACGTCACGTACAATTGTCTTCGAAATTTACCATTTAGAATGGTACTAGAAAATACAGACTAATTGTTTTTGAAATGTTTTCAGCTGATTTCAACAATCTTTATTACTTGTTTCCTATACTTATAAATGCTAAAAAGATTAAAAATTAAATAAATAAAATAAAAAAATAATTAGCCGATTAAATAGCACATATGTATATATATAAGTCACACCATTAAAGAAATACTTAAGTTCGTCAGGTATAAGTAAAAAAAAAATGTAACATATTACAATATTATATTTTTATAACAGATCCGCGAACGATCAGAGAGTTGGTCGCGCACGGAGTCGCGGGCAGAGTCCCGCGCGGAGTCGCGAGCGGGCACGCCCGCGTTCCCCACGCACCCGCGCACGCCCTACCCTCCCACGCCAACGCCCTCGCTCTCCGCGCGCCCGCCGCGCTCGCCGCCAGTTACCAGGTAATGCCTACTACTTAGCTAAAAGAAACCTAAATATTTTATTAGCCTCACTCGGTACATGTATGTAGCCTGACTCGGTTCATAAAATGTGTACTAAAAATTGTTATCTTTATGTAATTTCAAGTAACCTGTTAATTATAAATTAACGAAGGTTCTCATTTAAAATGAAGGTTAATACGCAAGGCAATTGATATAAACATTATTCATGCCAATCTTTACGACTTCCTTGGATATTAGGTAAGCTTAAATAGGCGTATGTAAATTATTTCGTTCTCCGAGAATATCCGGGAATTCATTTAAAGAGGCGTAATCCTCAGGAGTCGAAAAGAAATCATCAGGATAACTTTCGCAACATCCGTCATCGTATTATAGCTACAAACTCTGGTTACATTGTAGGAAAGAGCGCGAAGGCAGCCCCGAGTCGGAGTACCGCGTGTACAATGGCAGCAGCGGGTCGCGGCGCTCGAGCGAGAGCGGCGGCGCCGAACCGCAGCACGTAGCGCCTGACCGCGTGCGGTTCGCGCGCGACACCAGCCACTACTGGTACAAGCCGAACATATCGAGGGACGACGGTCAGTATTACTAAAATTTTCGCTAAAACTATATTAATGTTTTCTAGCTATCCGTTTATTGTTATGTGTATTACAGTTCGTATGTAAGTACCGAGAAGTGTATTAAAAAAGGTTTTCTAAGAAAAACACGAAAAAAAAATTAGATTATCAAAAGCTTTTTTTAAACATTGAAATACATACAAGATTATTATAATAGGTAATTCTTACAGACATACTCGTGTCAAAATTCGTTCAATTCGCTTTAATAAAGAATGATATCCAAATTGCACCTTTTTTGTAGAAGTTTCTGCTTCATACATATGTTATGAATTATAAGCGAAAAGCAAATCCCAAAAGATGTTTCCTTTTATTTGATTTTCGCTCAATTACTATAAAGTGGAAGCGAAAACCAGCCAAACACGCCATTTGAATTGTATCTCATATTACCATAAGTTAAACAATGAACGTGTTGTTCACAGCGGTGGCAGCACTCCAGCCGTTGGAGGAGGGCGCGTTCATCGTGCGCGACTCGAACTCGTTCCCCGGCGCGTTCGGGCTGGCCGTGCGCGCGGGCGGTGGCGTGCGTCACTTCCTCGTGGAGCCGGCGGCTCGCGGCGTGCGCCTGCGCGGCTGCCCCGACGAGCCCGTCTTCAGCTCGCTCTCCGCGCTCGTCTACCAACACACCGTCACGCCACTGGCCCTGCCTGTGCCGCTGCGACTGCCTGATAGGTAACAATATATTCAACATTTCTAAGTGTAAACGACTGGTAGGAATTTCATGATCTATTAAAGAATATAATCCATGATAACTATTTTTCTAGTTGCTTTTCTAGTTTGTTCTCTTTCGAGTACGCACAAAACATGTCCGAGTAACACAGTCTCCATTTTGGATTAGAAGGTTATGTAGAAGAAAACTTTTAGTTTTAATTATGGAATTTATAAAAGTTTCTTGTAATTGTTTTGTAATTGTTCCAATTAACGTCGATATTTTTTACAAATAGATTTTAATACAACTTAATAAGGAGTGAATTATAGATTTAATTAATTTGTGTCATTAACTCCTCTGTAAATCAGTTACAGCTTACCATAGCGTTACATGATATATGATCTGGAATACGGACTTTACATAGCTTTATCTATATTCAATTTATAAGAAAAAGTTCAAAAGTCTACTAAGATGTGCGTTAACGTAATAAACCATTGAAACATAAGTTAATGACAATTAAAATAGCCTTAAAGACAAAATGCAACAAGTAAATCTCGCGAAAGCACTAATAAAACATAACCATGTACCAGGGACCCATGGACGGGCGGCGGTGCAAGTGCGGCAGCGCGCGCGTTGCTGGCGACAGGCGCGGCGTGCCACGTGCTGCTACTAGGCGCCGAGAACACCGAGGCTCTCACCGGGCCCGCCGCCGTCAAGCGGGCCGTGCACAATATCCTGCAGAAAAAGGTCAGTCTCCTTTGACATTTTCTAAAAAAAACTAGAGTCAACCGTTATTGATCATTATTTTAACCAAAACTGTATGATGTATAAGACAAAATAGCATGATATCTACCTGAATATTAGTGGTAATTGCCACATGTGGCAATTTACTTTTTTACACATAGTGATAATATATGTGACACAGCTGTAGAGGTTCTTAACCTTATAACCTTGCTGGTATACTGCAACATGATCAGGAAAGAAATAGATAAATTCGTTTTAAAATAGCTACATAATTATGTACAAAGTACAAAGCAATTGTATCTGAATTAGAAGACGCTACTAAGACAACATGGAGTAGTGATAGCATGGTTGAAACTCAGCCTCTCAATCGAGTGTCCGAGGTTCGAATCCCAGGCACGCACCACTGTATTTTCTAAAATATGCGTATTAGAAAATAATTATCACTGCTTTACGGTGATGGATTACATCGTGAGGAAACCTGCACATCTGAGATTCATTAAAAAAAGTGTTCTTGGCCAGTGCGGTAGACTATGGCCTATAACTCTCCCATGCTGAGAGAAGACTCTTGCCCAGCAGTGGGACAATAATGGGTTGATGATGACTAAGACAACATTTAGATCATAACATGAATATCTTCCCCAGGCGCCAGCACATGTGGTCCACTTCAAGGTGTTCGGCGGCGGAATCACGCTGACGGACGCGGCTCGCAAGCTATTCTTCCGGCGCCACTATCCAGCTGCTGGCGTGTCCTACGCCGGCCTCGATCCTGAGGAACGCCGCTACCAACACAACGATAATGGAACTCAAGCTGAAAAGTAAGTTTTGTGGAACTTTATATGTTATCATCCAGAAACAGCTAAGCATGTCATTCTGATATTAGGCTCTGCTGATTATCCTCATAAATAACCTCCGAAAATAAAGGAGTTCTATAAGAGGTCCACGACAGGTACTTTTATCCTTAAGGGCTAAGATGTAATGCTTAATGAAGGTTTGGAAGTTTGTTTTTTTAAGAATGATGGCACTTTTAGCTATTTAGGAGTGCCAAGGTATATTTCCTTGAATAGATTTTAAATAATTTCAGTGAGAAGTGTGGAAATTACGATATAATATAATCATGTAATATTTTAACTTTGTTTGTTTAAGTTTAAAAATATTTTTGTAGAGCGTCTAACGTTATGACACTGTTGAACCCTCTGCAGCCGGAACTTTTAGTGCCCGAAACATATAGAACAGATGGAATTTTCTATATTTAAAACATGGTAGCACAAGGCACATCTTTAATATATGTTAATATATCGCAGCGTCTTATTAGTACTTCTACTTATTAATGAAATGGCTTTTTTCCAGACGTATCTTCGCGTTCGTGGCACGCGCGTCGTCCGGCGCCGACAACCAGTGCCACGTGTTCGCCGAGCTGGAGCCCGAGCAGCCCGCCACCGCTATTGTTAACTTCGTCAATAAGGTATGTTTTTTATTATATTTTAGGGATGTTCTGGAGCTCCGTAGCCGTAACCGAAACTATCGGATGTCCGGAATAAAAAATGATCCGTATCTGTATCCGATGTAAAAGAGTCGGTTAGTTTCTGATATTTTTCCAGACTTATCTTTTTAGTAAATAGACACTTAAAACTTACCAGGTTTTTAAACTTTCTTTTTGTATTACAAGAAGACAATAAAACATTGACGGAAGAAGACAAAAGACGAGACTTTTTGTATTCGACAAACTAGGTGGCGTTCTAAAATTGAAAAATTTGCGCAATACAACAGTAATACCGAGTGATGACGTAGAAATAAAACTAAATTAGTTATTATATTTTTGTATTTTACGTTTAAAATTTCATCTTTTTTATCGGAAATATAATATTCGTAATCGAAACTGTCCGTTCTAACGGATAATCCGAAATAATTACACATCCGCAACCTTATCTGAACCCGGTATAAGCCGGATCCGAAATTTCATATCCATAACATCCCATATTTTTTTAGTATCAATTACATACGATATATATATTACCTTTAGGTAATACACCGTTAGACTATAGAGAACTATAGTAGAGAACATAAAAACAATTTGATTAAGTTTGTTCAATTGTTTCAGGCTCTTCTTGGAAATTCGCAAAAGAGGGACATCATTTGAAGAAATAAATTAAATCACATTGGATTAATTTAATTTAAATACTCACTATTACGATCAGTGTTTAACACAGATGAAGCAAATTTAATTTAATTATTATCATTTCGTTGGATTCAAATACGTATTCAATCACGTCATCTCTTACTATACGATTTATTCCATTTTTACTTTATGATATAATTTCATTTCAATTGAACTTGGTTATTATGAACTAATTTAAATAAATAAATATATATATATCTATTTTCAAAGATTGAATACGCTTCATATTCACCAAGTACAATTTATTTTTAATGTTAGTGTAAAGGTATAATGTAAACATGATAATTATACTATTAATACTTTAGATTAGAAAGGAACTAACTAGTCTCATTTAATTTAATGTAGTGTAGTAACATCGTGCGTGCCTAATATAAAAATAAACAACATTTCCAGTGAAAATACGTGTACCATTATAAACATGAATAATGATAAAGGAGTAATAGATAGGTATTATTAAAATAAATTACTGTTTATCATTGCATTTTATTTATAGATTTTATTTATTTGCAGTAAATAGATGAATCATTAAACAACGAAAATATTTACAATATCGGGTAGAAGGTTACGTTAGGATATAATAAGTTTGCACAGTGAAAAAATACATTTAAATCTCAATGTAAGTACCTAATTAGAATCCGTATCGTCTACTCAACAACGATTTATTAAAGTGTTTAACATTTAATGTTATTATTTTTATTTTTAGGGAAAAGGCTAATTACATTGTCGTAGAGTTAAAGCCAGGTAATGCCTTAACCGTGATCTATGTATAGTACATAATTATAAACAAGTATATGTAACTGCGATGCTATGTAACCAGTTTATGATATTAATTTAACACATAATAATAATGATAAATAACTGTTGTAAAATGTATTTATTGGTTATAAATAAATATTATGGAAACCACTTTATTTTTTATTCATTCATTCATTATCAGACTTTAATAAGTTGAAAATCGATAAAATAATTTATATAATTTTTCTAGTTAAGTATGCTTCATTTTATTATTATTTCGAATTATCTGAAGTCTATAAAACAAAGCTTTCTATTGAACGTTTTATTTTATTCAGGCTAAAGGATGATTCTTAAAGCCCGATACAATTATCTTGGTGGTTAATATTATTATGAACATATACAAAGATAAGTACGTATACACGGAGACCCTGAATAGGAATAACATAAAAAATCTTTTTATGGACGTACATTTTTATTTAAACAAATTACATTATGCTACTTAATATTTTATTCAATACATGTCGTACGTTCATAATGAAAGATCGACCCAGCCTCCGACGTTTCATTACGTTCTTAATTAATTACTTCAATGTGCACGTGCTTTGTATTTGTATGGATTGACGCGCCGTGTCCGTTGGCCACTGCGGTGTCAGTCTTCTGAACGGCCGAATCTCAGGTGTCCGTAGTCGTCGAAGGCGTCATCGGCGCGCACTGGTCGACTCCGTATCAGCCCATAGTCTCGGTACAGGTGGCGGGGACGGAACTCCTCCTCGTCATCTAGTACGGGCTGGTGGCGGACGTTGGCCGCATCACAGCAATGTAATGTTACTTGCACAGCTAAGGCGAGCGCCAGCGCTACGAGAGTTACGTTCCTCATGGTGTCCGCTTCTGGAAAATATATAACCATGTTTTAGTAATCTAAGAAAGTACGTAAAAATGCTGTATTGTGCCATATAAAATACCAAAAAAAAATTTAATCCGGCTGTTCCGCACTACAGATAACATATAATCAATAATAGTTATAATTCATTTTTTAAAAATTACAATACAAGTACAATAGGAAAATGATTGCACTCCATAAAAATGATACAATGGCATAATGCTTCATTCATACGGTATATCTACTATTTTTGTTAAGTATTATCCACTATCACAATAAAAAATACTAAAGACTATAAATGAGTCGAACAAAGAAAATAACATGACTTCATTCTACTTACCAGTTTTAACCAAGAATGCCTCGATAAGGTGGTAACCGGCATTTATATAGTCAGGCGTTCGCCCTAGCGAAAACAACACTCCCCCTGCTTTAATATTCCCCTCGTGGCCTGCCTTCCAGAGGCACTATGAAAATTGACATATTTCAATTATTTAAACAGACAAAATTGATCTCATTAGATGCTACAAATTATTTTTCCAACATCAGTAAGCCACATTTTCTTTGAAAATATTATAAATTTACGAAAGCAATTTGCAATGTTATTTTTTATCCGAATGACGTGGATATCTCGTTATTCTAGATCAATTTAAACAAAATTATTTTCTCTATCATAAGAGAATATAAAGTGTATAAAATATTGCTAAGACTACTACACTTTTTAATTATCTGCGCATTCAATTATTATTCCCGCCATTTTTGGCATATCATTTCCCGCCATTAAAATAAAAAAAAAAATACTGTTTGTCATTGCTGAGAGCGATTCTGTCTTACAATTCGCTATTTTAAGTGTAAATTTTTACCTGTAGAATGGGTAATCGTGAGTTTGAAATGTTTGAGAAAGATTTCACGGATCTTATAGGTGAATTTCAATCACTTAGTGTAAGTACGAGTGGCAACAATGATTGAATAAATTACTAATGATTATTATAAAAAATGGCACCATTTATTTTCTGTCTGTGCCTTTTTGAAAGTAATTTTAACATTAAAATACAAATAAAATAAAATATATGAATAGTGAATGCCTGGTAGGTTATATAACCTATCTAATTGAATGACTCGCTACTTAGCTATGGCTATGGTTAATCTGTTATTAATAAGTAGCTATTATATCCTAATAAGTAGCTATTTTAAAAATACTAATTTTCTAATCGCACAGAACTTAATTTAACACTTAATCTTTAAAGCGACTAGAGCAATGTGCACCCTTAATTCAGTAGCGCAACGCATTGACCATTTCAGCTGTACAGTGAGTGAATTCACTAGGGTCGTCAGGGAAATTATAGAAATATAATAATTTGTTATTAAATAGTTTGACATCTGATGATATTGGAATAATTTATATTTGACTTCAATGGTTATTTTAATTAGTTTATTATTATTATTATTTTAATGTATTTTTGAATAAATCTTAATCGGTAATATTCTCCGTACAATTGTTTGACATAAAGAGATAATGTGATATTTTACTTGGACTATTTAAATAATAACTCACTTATAATAATTCGACTAATAATTTAATTTAGCTTAAATATTGACAAATGTTAAATAACTCATATATGTATACTAACATACTTGACGAGATTTACTAACGAATTAGGCATTCCTGTAATGTTAGTAAAGATAATCGAATAAATAAATAAATAAATAAATAAAATCTTGTTATTGTTCTTAAATAATAAATTATTTTAGTGTTTACACTAAAGTACGTACTTTGGTAGCTCTAAACGAAAAAAAAGAAATCGGTTGTCAACAATGTTTTGTCTTAGCCCATTTAGTATTTACATAATTGTACAAATAGACGGATACAAAATTACACAAATCATAAATGTATATATGTATGTACATACATTACAACAAGCAAGTACATTTTCACTGACCTGAAACAGAATGTCAGTCTGACATTAACCGAACTCGGGCCCAGCACAACATCTTGCATGAACAGTAGCATAGCACGCAAGACTTTATCTACCATTATATCGCATTTGTACGTTATTAAATCATCCGTATGTAGCTGTCTGAAGCTCGTTTACGGGAGGTAATTCGTACCGAAGCGACGCGAGCCGAGGCAGCCGAAGCGGCCAAGGCGACGGCGGAGCGCGCGGCGGCGGACGCCCGCGCGAGCGCCGCCGCCGCCACCACCGCTGCGACGCACGCCGCGCAAGCGCTCGCTAACACACAGGACGAGACCGTCATGCTTAACATGAAGCTTGAGATAGCGGTATTAAGTATACACGTTGTATACGTTTGCCAGGCGGTAGAACCAGTGAGTGACCAAGGAGGTACCATCGCTACACCTATTTCTAGAGTAAAGAAATTTACCGCCGCCGCCGTCACTGCGACGCACGCCGCGCAGGCGCTCGCTAACACACAGGACGAGACCGTCACGCTTAACATGAAGCTTGAGATAGCGGTATTAAGTATACCTACACGTTGTATACATTTGTCAGGTGGTAAATCAGTGAGCGATCGGAAAGGTGCCACCGCCACTCCAATTTCTAGCGTGAAGAATTTTTTGCGTTTTGCTGGAAGTGTGTGGTTTGAGGCGCCTATCTTAGACTTCCGAATATAGCTGTCTGAAGCCCGTTTACGAGAGATAATCCATACCGAGGCGACACAAGCCGAGGCGGCCGAAGCGGTGAAATATGCAAGTTTCGCAACAAGAAAACATCGAATAGAACAAGAACTAGAATCGATTACAGGATGCGTTGCTCCTCTGTAGACGGTGGAACGGGCGGCGGCGGACGCATGCTCGAGCGCTACCGTCGCCGCCGCGCATGCCGCGCAGGCTCGCTAACACACAGGACGAGACCATCACGCTTAACATGAAGCTTGAGATAGCGGTACTAAGTGTACACGTTGTTTACATTTGCCAGGCGGTAGAACCAGTGAGTGACCAGGGAGGTACCATCGCTACACCAATTTCTATCGTGAAAAATTTTTGCGTTTCACTTGAAGGGTATGGTTGCGGGCTTACTTATATATAAGGCTATCTACTATCTTAGACCTCGTGAGTGTGAGCCGTCGATTACACGACTGTAATCGACTTCAGATATAACCTCTGTTCTATATGAAGTAGGTTACAGATATCCATGGGTAACCACTTGCCATCAGGTAAACTCCATACTCGTTTGCTATTTCAATATAAAAAGAATACACAGTTTTATTCCGCGATTTACAATCCACAATCTATCAAAACCGGAGTGATTCTTCCTTGAAATCCGGTAATTGAGGAGAAAAATCATCCTTTTTTTTTCAATCCAGGCTGAGCCTCATTATGATAAAGACCGCGAGGGTCAACAGCAATCATACAATTCGAAGAAAATTAAGCTTACATTCAATCGTATTCTTGTTATCCATAAGATAAAGTTGTAATAGTAGGGACATGTATCGAAATGGATTTCACTAAGGATGACCACCAGACTTATTTTATTGACAAGTGTCTATCTTTATGTCTAACTTTAGCAAAATATATTATTACCATCAACTGTACCAGGAACGGCAACATAGTCTTCTTGAAGGAAAGCACATGGAATTACTGAATCAAGCGGCAAATTTAGACAAAGAACTTCAACAGTTGCGACCGATACAGTTAGCGCATTCGTCTCTAAAGAATCAGTATATCGAGCTGCTAAATCGCATAAATTCTGCTACTGAAGACGCGCGGAGGTAGGATCCAGAATTATTGCTTTTGATTAATTAAAAAATAAGTGTTTATTAATACTTAAGCTCATATAATATAATTTAACAACTGGCTTACCCTTCCATGTCTGACATCATAACGACACTTAAATGCATCTCTAACCTAAGTTATTAGAATCTAAACCTAAATTAGAAAAGAAACGTTTTTCCGTAAGACTAACCGAAAAAACAGCTACTTATTTTTACAATTTTTGAAAACTCTCATTGTAGTGAATCTTCTCGGCTTGGAAACGAGCTGAGAAGAGTTGAGAAATGCGCAAGCGCAGGCTTAGAGATACGGGAGCGCGCTCGCTTAGCAGCGACGGCGCACGCTGGAGAGAGACGTCTCACCGCCGCTGAAATTCAACATACCTCCAAAGAGTTGTGCGCTGCGAATGGTGAATAAGATTTATATTATATTTTTTAAGAACGGTGAATACTAATAAATGTAGAATAGTTTTAAAAGCTGCAAACAAATCTTTCAAAAAATTTAATAATACTACGATGGCAGTGGTGATCTGAAAAAAATGCAAAATAGTTTTCTTAACGTTAACTTATTCACCTTTTAATTAAAATTATACAAATAAATTTAGGAATAACTAATTTTCTACGTCATAATCGGGTTTCTTATGTCAGCGCGTTTATATTTTTAATACCTATCTACAGTTGAAATAACGCGTCTTGGAGCTTTGGTATCCGAATTACAATATCGCTTATCCGAGGTAAGCGATGATAAATCAAAAAATACTATCAAAGACCCAGACCAAGAGGCTTTAGCGGAGGTTCGAGCTGCTTTAGAGTCCGAGAGAGCTGGTACAGCTCGGCTGGAGCGGTCCCTGGCCGCTGCGTTGGCGGACAACGCCTTGCTGGCTTCCAAGCTACACGCCAATGACAACACGGAGTCACCGACAACACCTCATGATTCTACCGGCTTTACCAATATCTGTCCCATCGATTCTTTCCTTGAAGATTGTTGATTGTTAATATGTATTTATTCAAATATGTTGATAATTAAAGTTAAGCTTAATATGTTGTTGGACTCTTTACTTTATTTGTCGATTATAATTTACGTATTTTAAAAATAGTTAGCTTTATTTTAGAGGCGTTCATTTATTAATGTTTGTTGCTTAATTGTTTTTCTTTCTTCAATAAAGTGTACAACACTGTAATGTCAACTTATTTGTTATAAAAGTAGTTAGTTCAGAATTTATATTAATTTAATTCAATTTTACATGTCTAATTGAATTCCTTTTTGGTATCCTATTATTTTTTATTGGAAATATTGGTGAACATTTATTATTCAACTAGCTGAAGTGGGTATCTTTCCGTGCTCCGCTACGGGACATAAGAATAGTCCATCTTTAAATAGCGCAAAATATCGGAATCAAATGTAGCCTATAGTTGACCAGATAAATAAGATACATGCAAAATTTCATGTAAATCGGACCAATGGTTTTTGCGTGATTTAGTAACAAACAGACTCACATCTCATTTTTATATATTACTAGTAGTACCCGCGACTTTATTGGCGTAGACTAAAATATAATCCATACATCCGGGCAAGTTTTGAAATCCACTGGTGGACATAGGCCTGCCCTAATGAGGTTTTGTCATTAGTTACCGCGCCCAGTATCATTGTTGGTGACCGCAGTTGGATCTACACAGAAAGTCGCCGCTGCCCATAGAAAGTTTCAACCCCTACTTTACATCCATGAAAACTAAATTTTAAAGTATAGCTATAGATAATTAGCGCGCTATATTAAATTGCCCTTGTTTTATAATACGCAACTACAACGTAGATACAAATATGTATCACTGTAAGAGTGTTATGTGACATAACAAACATAATTTTTTGCACCAAATAAGCTACATTTAGAAATTTGTCATGTGGGCGAACCTGTCCTGCTCGATGTGGGCCTTACCTTTTATATTCGGAACAGGTTTTCCAAATCGCGACTTGCATGTTATGCCCACACTATAACACAAAGGTCATTCAGTCGGCTGCTCTTTTATTTTAAAACTGTGAAATCTGTCAATCTATAGGTGAATGAATTTTAACGTTGGCTAAAATATTATTTAATATTCGTGGACTGTTAACATCTGGGCAAAAAATATGTACATAGCTTATGTAAATTTACATAATAATCAACCATATGTTTGTATTGTATAGATACGGATGATTAATGCTGAAAATATTTTATTAACTTCCACGCGTAAGACTTCACTCAATATTAATATCAATATTATTTTAAATGGAATTCACTTTCATTTCTCAGGCGACCACATTATAAAAACAATGCAAGTACAATACATTAACAATATATTATAGCATAAAGCACAAGTTTAACTTACGAGTAGTTACCATACCTCTAGTAATGCTCATGTTAACTGAAATAGGAAACTGTTTTTTATGTTTTAAATAGGAAAGTATAAGTAGCAATGTTTGTTAAAAATAAAATAAACAGTATGAAATAACACTAAAGGTATTAAAGGTAGATTCGTTTCTGATATGAATTATAGATATTTTAATAGCAGTGTTATTCACTTGATACAATCTTACCTGAAAGTAGACCAACAAGATTAGCAATAACGGAGGTGTTATTTCCTATTAACTATTATAAGTTGTTACTTATTAACCACATTACAATAAAATATATACTCGTAGAACATGAACACAAAAAACATTGTGATGTATCTACTGTATACAATAATTTAAAGGAATGTGATTATTCATTGTGAGTAATATATTGTCGTAGGAGGCAAGACTTGTCATCTACATTCAGTATTCAACACGCTACAAATGATTATGTATATCAAGATTAAGCGAGCTTTCGTTCATAAGGTGTAAAAGCAGTACCTATTGTACGTTTTCACAAGCGTGTAATGATATCATTAGTGACGGCGGATTTTCGCAAGGCTTCGCAGCGCCCCGATAGGAGTAATAGCGTTTTGTGGCGCCCCACCTGTGGCGTAGGCGCCTGCGAAGCGCGTACGCAGCCTCAACCGAATACCGACTGCCAGTTACACTGCACCTCGCGGTCGCCCCGCGTGCTCACGCTCTTGCACAAAACTATGTGCATTCAACAGAAACGATCTGTGATATAGTGTTAAGTTACGTTTATAAGTTGTTTTAAGTGTTACAAGTGACCTAGGTGTGTACTCTACCCACAATATATACGCCAAACGCTACTTGTAAGTATATCTTTCATTAACTCTCAGACTTCATAAACATTCGTGACAAAGTGTTATTTACACAAATAAATTGCATATACGAAAATATTTATGTTTTTGTTTGCATGTTACTAATGCAAATCCAGTTTTGTTTGATAGAATTCTAGACAAGTTTATTTTTAACTCCATATTCGTTCATTCATAAGTTCTATAATATTGCAAACTTAAAGAATACTTCAAATATAAATTACGTTACCATAGGTTTTCCTCCTAACAATATAAAAATATTAAAAAAAACAATCGTATAAATACGACATATCTATGTTAAGTTTTTCACTATAACAATTGCTTTCCTTATTGTATGCAAATAAAAATATTTTAAACAAGTGTCAAAAAAACAGCTAAAACAGGATATTTAGAAAACTTTAATAAAATACTTTCAGAATAATCACTCACGTTGTATATACACAGGATTATTATTTGAAAAGTTAAATTCATACGACACTGTACACGAAGGCTTTACGTAAGTTATACCAAATAGGGCGAAAAGGCTGTTCCGCCAACGCAAATACGTATATATAATATTTATACAGTGAGTCAGAGAAGCTGTGTGTGACACAAGGACGATGAGCTCAGACTGTAAACAAGAAAAAAAAATATACTCTATAATGCACCCGACTAATAACGCTTCATTAAATATTCTTGGTTAAATAAATGCTTAACTGTACATCAAACATTAACTGAGTATAAAATTATATAATTTACAGTCGATAATTAAAATACTTGATACATCTAATTTACATTATTAGTTCGAGATTTACGCTCAAGTCGCTGCTTAAAAATATAGATAGGTATACTGATACATACTTAAAGATAATACCAATAAAAATAAACAGTTAAATATAGTCGTCTCCATTTAGAATATTAAATAATTCTAGTCTGATTAACGATCAACGATTTTACCAACACATTTACTTGCAAACGAGATATTGCCTTACATGAGCCGTTGTGAAATAATAGACAATATGAATAATATTCAAATTACTTCAACACGAACTGAGCTCAATTCACGGTAATACATACTAATAAATACAGAATACCAACATTGTTTAAGTCGACAACTATATTTATTACAGATCATTATGGGATATATACAACTGTATGTTTTTGCTGTCCTCGCAATCTCTGGACTCATACAAGGGTAAGTTAGATTTATGCTTATCTAGTAACTTATCTAATGATGCCGATTAGCCTCACATTCATCAAAGATTCTAACGGGAAAACCATTCGCGTGTTTTTGCTAGCATTTTCCTGTGTTGCTACCATTCTTGTCTCTTTGAAACAACAATATTGGAGGAGTGATCTATCGGTTAATACTTTACTGATAATTTCAGAGTCATTTTGTCAATGTAAAAGATTAAATTACCTCTTACTAATATAAATTATTTTGACGCTAAAAGTAGGTGTACAAAATACTTCAAATAAAACTCCTGTTCTATATGAAGTTGCTTAGAGACGTTCATGAGCCCCAGTGTCCAATTACCTGTTTGATACATTATCCTATAAAAAGCTAATCTAAATATAAAAACAAAAACATAATACAATTATAAAATAGGAGAACAGGTTTTTAACGAAGTTTTTTTCTAACGAAGTGATGTTTAGAATCAATTTATTAATTTTGCAAATAATTTTTACACGTAGATATTTTTTTCTATACATCCATCTACACCTAACTACTAACAATACTTTTCTACATAATTGACTGGTATCATTGTCATTTCTCACTAGCAAGAAATCATGGTTATGTAGCTATAATGTAAGAGTAAGCTGGATTTAACTATAATTTTCTCCATTCGCACGCGTTGCTCGGAGCGGTTTTTGTCGTGACTGAAAACCCTGCATTTCTCACGAATACTATGCCTTATTGATGTGCATTATCTACCAATTTATTTTCGTGTCATAATCATCAATGAGAAGGAAATTCTTTGAAACAATGATATTTTAATAGTTCTCTTAACACGCGTGGTATAGATGCATACATAACTTTCTTGTATGGTGAACTTTATGTGCCATTGTTCAGCTGTGTTAGTTGTATAAAGTGGGACCCATGTACTTTTTTATTTATTTAATTACCAACAGAAATACATGTGTTATGAGATAACAATGGAAAGTCTTAATTTGCTAGATAAACTTACCTAACCACAATTATAGGTAGTACAATTAGCAAAACAATACTTCGATAACACTTTATAATAAAATATTAGATTAAGATCCATTAGCTAAAACACAAAATTAGATTATACATTTAGGAAAGACGATATTATTAATGAAATACCATTATTCAGGTCGTATTCAATGTTTTCTCGCTATAAATCTTGAAAGTTTTCCGCCGAACCGATTCATATTTTAACACCAGGTCCTTATAAAGCCTATTCAGCATTATATGTCCATATATCGATATATAAGTTAAATCGCTGAATATTGAAAATTGAAATCGGAGTTAAACACTCATTAAACTCTTTTTCAGGATATCCGTAGTAGGGCCACGAGTTCTAAGGCCTTTTGGATCATATAGAGTGTCTATAGCGGGTGGATCGAGAGCACATAATTTGTATGTAGCAGTTGAGGGCAAGAAATCAAATGGGGAGCAATTTTCACAAGGACGAGAAGTACAAGTCCAGGCCGGGACATCTTCATTAATAGGACTTGAGGTGAGTACCTACTACATTTTAGTTTCATAACACGCTTTAAGTAAATGAACGGACTGTTTCTATTTTTCCCTAAATAAGTATCAAAGTTACATAGTATATAATGTCAAGAGTAGATTGAAGATGATTGATGCAGAGGACTCAGTTATAAGACCATATAAAAATATTTACTTCAACATTCTTCACACTGAAAGAGAATACTGCTGAAAATTGTTTTAAAATGTGTTTTGAATTATATATCCAATTATTCTAAGATAGTATATAAGCCTTATAATATTTTACAAATTTATTAACTAGTACATAAGTAGTAGGTACTACTAATCTATATATTTGTATGTAACATATAATAAAATATTCCATTAGTCCATATTTATTAATTTTAAATTCTGAATAAAGAAAAAATATTGTACTGTTATTTAAAACAGAGCTACTGCAATTTTACATTCAGGTCAGCGGTCAGCCCGTTTCCTCAGTTACGTATGTAGACGCATTTCCTTTATGTTAAGGTTTACAGGTATAACGCAGTTCTCTCCCTAAACAACAAATCTGTTTCTCAAATATTTCTTAATTGATATTAA
>DWNE01003421.1:0-16719 GCA_018249875.1 Cecropterus toxeus | reverse complement strand
ATGCATTTGGTAAAAAAATGTTATTTTGATATTACAAACAGACACTTCAATTTTATTTATATGTATAGATGTTGATAGGGATATGAGAAATAATGGTCTTAAAATTGGACTTGTTAGATTTCAAATACGCGGTACATTTATGAAATTCCTATTACCTTTACTTTATGGTTCTGGGAAATATATCGATTCGAAACTGTGACGAGGCTCCCGATAATTACTCCGCAATCTAAGCTTTATTCTAATGATACGTCGAATTGCAAATATTAGAGACCTACTAGTAGAGCGTTAACTCTAGAATTCTGTTAAATAAAAGATAAGCACTTCAAGTTGTTTATCTTATTCCTGTTAGCTACCATTTAAGCATTCATCGTGACTAAGCCTCGAACGGATACAATATTATAAAGTTTGCTGTAGAAAATTTAATGGAGGAAATCTTATCTGTGTTTATATAAAATATTACCAACATTTTACAACCAATAGCAAATAAGTATTTGATTGTGTTGATTGATAAATATTTAGATTGATATATATTTAGATACTTGTTTATTTGGTAGATTTGACAACAATTTTGTTCTCATGCCGGCTCAATTATAGCCTTTTAACATTTCGCTAAAGATACTTAATTTGTAAAGTAAAACTCTACTTAATAAATATCTGTAGAACATAATCTTGTCACTTTAGGAACATGAAACTTGAACAATCTATACACATCTATGATAGATCATAAACATTACAATAATCATGATCACAATGATGTCGATTATTTTCTATGATTGCGAGGACATAATTAATAACTTTTAAAGATTTCGTTTCGCTAAAGACTAATCCTAATATCAAGAATATTATGATAAATAAATATAATATAACATGAGTAAATCTTCTGTGTAAAGTTTCACACATTCTTGCTCACTTGTATTTTTTTGTTACAGAATGTCAGTTCGGGAAACAAGCGAAGGAGCTGGGTTCGACATGGTTCGCGGACCTGGGCCCGCCCTTCGGCGTCATGTACTGCATCAAATGTGAGTGTATATCGGTACGTATTATCAGTATTGTTTTGCATCTTTACCGCCGCCTGATACGGTACCAGCGCTTCCGGATTGTAACAGTTAGTTTAAAGTTTTACCAACTATTTTTGTTTTTTCTACAATATTACTGTAAACATTTTTTTACATTAAAATTACCCTAGGTTTTCTAGGTATGTTATTAGATAAGTTAAATAGTCGGCATAGCTAAAACATAGTGCCAGATAGAACAATTTGTTATCAGGCAGCTATCGCTGTGAATAGACGTAATGCGCTCGGACGAAAGAGTCAGAAGGAGAGAAACTTACGTCTTTGATAAAAAAGGGAAATCTAGATGATGAGAAATTTGTTTCTGTAATTTGACGATAAAAAAGGTCACGAAATAAAAAAAACTTGTTCAATTTCCAAAGTATAAACTAAAATTAATACTATATAAAGATTTCTTGCGCAAATAAAATTGTAGTTTTATTTGCCTGCTATTAATTTTAAGTTCGGTATTTATTTAAAGTAACGTTGTAATTAAATACAGATTCCTACACTGTGTTTTAGTTTTACAGTATACAGTAAAATAGTTGAAAATACTGTTGATCTACTGTAATTCCAGTGCATCTGTAAGCACTGTACGATACTTCTGTAACCTCCTCAAGGGATGCACTATGTACTTCGTTTAATTACGTTGTTGGATGGTTATGACAATACTTAGGTCATAAATATAGAAATTAGAAGTAGAGTGAGAAAAGAGAAGAAGTTTTCCAAAGCGGGAGAAGATGAGGTTATTCTATTACGTCCGAGAGTGGAGAGGAAAATATATTGAGTTGAATAAAAATATCGTCTAAAATTCCATTGTAAAAGTCTAAAACTTTTATCCGTATCATCGTTGCTGGCTTTTCTTAAGTACCAATATTATCTTTATTGTAATTATACCAAATTTTAACTCACTTTGCAATACTTTTTCTTTGATTTCGAATGGAAAACCTTGATAAGGTTCCCGATGCCGTGGGAGCGATGCCGGATACTGTGGTTTACTTTAAAATACTTATTAACAATATCCTTGAAAGAGTAGTCATAGTCCAAAACAAATGGTTCCATTGATTCATTCTTCCTCAGGTTCAGAAGAAGCGGCGGGTGGTCGCGAAGGTGCACTGTCGGAATATAAAGAACGAGTGCCCTGAACCTTCTTGCGACACACCCGTGCTGCTGCCTGGCAGATGCTGTAAAACTTGCCCTGGAGACATTAACTGTAAGTAACTGCCTCTTTTTCAAGTCAAATATAAGGCAAGATACACGCGCTAGCTCTTTTTCTACGTAAAAATTAAGGTCAACTCTACATATCGATGAATTAATTACAATAAAACTTGCGCTGGAGATATTAACTGTAAGTAGAATTGTATCTTTTTAAGTCCAATATTGGGAAACATACTTGCGATAGCTTTTTTCTATGTAAAAATTAAGGTAATATAAAACGGAAAAAAAAACAACTCAACATATCGATGAACTAATGACAACGGGAAAAGACAAATCCGCTTAATTTCGTGCCATATCTTCTCAGATGTTTAAGAAAAGTATTTTCACTGATAAAGTGCATCCATATATGTACAAACCAGTGGCGTAGCGTGGCCTTACGCCGCCCGGGGCGGAATTTGAACTAGCCATTCACAAATTTTAGTCGCCAAAAAAACGACAATATCTAACTTGACGACCAAAAAAAAAAAGGTTGCCAAATCTTTTTTGCCGCCCCTCAAAATGTGCCGCCCCTTTCACCCTCCCCACGCTACGCTACTGGTACAGAGTAAAATAAATATATGAAAAACGTTGCTAAATCCTGATTCCCTGAATAATGTTGGAGGGGTTGGAATTGTCGATAGATATTAGTATGTTTGAAATATGATGTATGGTGCTAAATAGTAATTAAGTTCAACGAATTTAAAAGGAAAGTTTTATTTTTATTTAAGAGGCACTAAGTACGTAGTAGGTACTAGAAAAGTTGACAGGGTTAAAAAAATATGTAATCCACAATTTTGACGTGGCAGCCATCTTGGTTTTGGAATTTTGTTATGGTGTACATGTATTCTCCTAGTTTAGCAATTTTATTTGATATACAGATTGAGGGGGTTGTAAAAAAATATCTAATATGAATACGTGGCAACGGCCATCTTGGATTTAGGATGCTGAATACACATATTATCAGACCTAAAGCTGTGTACCAAAACTCAGTTCAATCTATGTTCAGAAAGGAAGTAAAATTTCAATTAAAGTCAAAGTAAATAAAACTGTTAAACAAAACAATTGTCTGTCAATATTTTAAGCGTCATCTACAATAACGACTACAACCGACAACATCATAGATCTAACAATAGCTAAAGAGCATCGCGATAGCGGTAGTCTGTTCTCTAAACGATGTTGTGCCTCAGACTATATTAATTACTATCAGACTGGATCACGTTTAATTAGCCAAACTTTGAAATGGGAGCGAAGAATGGTCTGTTTTATACTCTCAAGATGATCTGTACGTAGTGAGACCCGCGCGATGACGACCCGCGTGGCGGAGCGGTCCATACCGGTCTGACACGCAATGGGTCTCGAGTTCGAACCCCGGCCAAACAGAAATGTGAATGAAGAGTTTACATTTCTGTTCTGTGTCTGGGTGTTTATGTATTCGTCTTGATGTGTCCATGGCTTTCACGACACAGGAGAAAATTCTACTGTGAGTGTAGAAAGCGTTTGTTTGTTTGTTTGTTTAGTATCATTTACTTTTTGCGTCAAGCAAATGAATTGCGAATTAAAAGAGTTCTTTCTTCAAATATTCAATAAGGGAACGAGAATTATTACCTTTTGAAGAGTCTAAAAAAAGAGGCTACTCTATTGTTTCCTTATATATTCAATAATATTTCACCAATATGTGAAATATTATTGAATATTTGAAATAAATATTATCCGATGCAAAGAGGTGCCATTTAATAAGAAATTTTATGACTATATATTCAAAACGTCATCCCAATTGATATAACAGTTTTTAGGTTATCAACAGGCTTTAATACAAATCGACCCACACATCTAGACAAGATGAGTCGTAGGTTTGAGTGTATTTAATTAATCTATCAATCTATTCGTTTGCTGAGTAATCAAATGGCTTCTATCCATATATGTCCAGAATTTTAGTCACGCTACTAATATCTAATTGAGCCGAGTGCTAAACGACCGATAAGCAACGTCATTTTCCATTGTTAAAGCCTATCATTGCAAAGTACATTGCAGGTTTGGCCGAAAACGACAAAGTAAACGTACAATGTACATTGCAATAGACGTATACGTAAACAATCATTGTTTTGAGGAAATATACTAAACTCGTACTAAGCGACAGTTGATCCGTGATAAGTGCTAAATGATCTACAAGCAATGTAATTTTACTGTTAAAGCTTATAATTGCAAAGTACATTGCAAGGTATACTCAAAAACAAAAAAGTAAACACCTTTACTACATTGCTATGTATGGGCGAATACGTAAATAAAGACTGTTTTTAAGAAAAATAATAAACTCGTATTGGAGCCACAGATGATCCGCGATGAGTGCTAAGTGATCTAAAAGCAATTTCATTGAAATGAAA
Organism: Cecropterus toxeus; assembly: GCA_018249875.1. Taxonomy (NCBI): domain Eukaryota; kingdom Metazoa; phylum Arthropoda; class Insecta; order Lepidoptera; family Hesperiidae; genus Cecropterus; species Cecropterus toxeus. The sequence goes on along the minus strand of DWNE01003421.1, from coordinate 12,092 downwards.
TGAAATGTCTTAATTTTGCATAGGCCTACGGGGGCACTTACAAATTGTCAGTTACAACATTTTCTTACACTACATTTTACTGTTGAAGTCTATCATTGCAAAGTACATTGCAAGGTATTGTTGACAACGAAAAAGTCAAAGTGTAATGTAAATTTCAACGTATAGGCTAATAGAACTATGATTGTTTTGAGGAAACATTATAAATTCGTACTAAGCGACAGTTGATCCGCGATGAGTGCTAAATGATCGACAAGCAACGTCATTTTCACTGTTAAAGCCCATCTCACGCTCGTCACGCTGCCGATTCAATTCCATTTCATAAGCCGGTGATGTCATTTTTGTATAGCCATAATACCCATTGACTGATGTCATGTCTATCACTAACCTATTTGTTACTATGGCGCAAATATTTTCTATTTTCTCAACCGGAACCTAATGCTCATAGTTATTGTATCTTCGTATATTTAGTTCATTCGTCGTTTTCGAACCTAAGATTTCTATCAATCGAAATTTTAATGACTTTTTACTATGTATATATCTTCTATAGTTTTTCGGTGGAAATTTCTTTATTCTATAAAAAATATTAATCTTTCTTTTATTTAAAGAGTTTTACGCATACTTGTATTACTATTCTGATAGCCTTAAAACTTCGGGCAATCCTTTTCGATTCTTTTAAATCTTGTATTTTTTCTTTTGAAAAAGCATCTTCGTATTTCGTTTTCTATCGTCCTCTACGTGTAAAAATAGCTGTCGAATTAAAATTTCTCAACCACTGACGTAATTTTATAGAAGGTGTCTATTAACCGTCTAGTCTAAGACAGTTGACATCTTTCTTGGATCTATTTTTCGGACCGCCGAAGCGAATACAAGGTGGGATTATTTTGGGATCGGGATTTATATTGCACTCAGACGTAGCCGATGACAGCGAATGTTATAACAAGGCAAGATCAGTTTATTATTAATCAAACACATACATTTCCTACTTAATATTGGCCTTCCAAATATCTATAGCATTAAATAAATATAGATATGAGTCAAAATTATTATTAAATAGTACACAATGATTTATAGATGATGTCGTCTTAATTATATTGAAAACTTATACCGCCGGCAACAGGTTAGTGACTCACGGGCCATCTGTCGCGAAAACTGTCCGCACATGTGGAAATCGACTGTACGATGTATAAGTTTATTATTTTTTTCTATGTGTAGACTTTTTTAACGTCATTAATATGCCATTTTCGGGTGTATCGCCACCGCTGTAATCCGACACTTGGACAGTTTTGGTCAATAATAGACTCATTTATTGAAGACATATTAATTGAATAAATTATAACATGTGTTCGAATAGAATACATTAACGAATTAATAACCTCCAGAGAACATCGAGGCCGGCACTTTAATATTATTAATGAGATATTAAACGTTCTCTATTTTCTCGCGGGCTCGTTTAAGTTTTTGTTGTGATTGTCGCCTCATCGTTTATCACTTTTTCTGTGGAATCGGCGAATCCATCGAGTTTAAAAGGTAATTGCAATGTGAGAAAGCATGCGTACATGCGAAGTGACAGGAACCGGCGATGACAAATGACGGTGGACAAGCGGGCCGCGGCTCCCACGGCTGATTCTCATCATTACCTCACACATGGACGCTCCGAGCGGGCATTCGATCTGGATAATCATCCATTGCGACGCGAAATCGTAATTCATAATTATATTCTTCATTAAAACACACAAATGGCACAGTCTTATGTTTACTTCGCTATTATTACGATCTAGGTTTATTCGTAGATAGAGATTTCTCAGAAGTCTGTATATTTTAAAGTTTTGATGTTTGCGTTTGACCTTTATTCGAGAATTCGCATTGAATTTACGACCAAGGTTTCATTATTTGTGGAAATAAATCGGGCTTTTTCATTATTTTCACAATATCAAAGAATTGACGAGGAATAAAAATTTTATGACGCAAGTGATATATGTATAATAACTACCTATAGCGGGCATACGTTTGTACAATCACATTATTATACAAATGAACAAATTCCTCAGCAAGCAAAATATGGCTCTGGTTACCAAATGTATGCTAATGCTGCAAACAGACAATGAACTTTGCCATCTGTTTGAGTGCATTACGGCTGTAGCCATTCCGCATTTTTGGTGAGTTCTTGACATGGTGGGCGATATGTTGTGGTGCGGCGTGGTCGGCGTCGACAGCGCGTCTGCGGCCGCGTCCACAGCGTCGGATATATTGAGAGCATTACAATGGCATTACTCAGATGCACCGGGCGGTGGTGCAGAAATGGCACGCGCTGCTGCTCCCCCCGCGCCCGCTCTCTGCTGCAAATATAGCTGTTGGTCCTGGTTATTCCGGGCGCGGCCGTCGACCCGTCGCCGCGACGCCGTCTGCGCGCCTTTTTAGCGAACGATGCTTACAACACACGCATTTTTTGCGAGCAAATATCCCCGATGTCAACGTACCCGTCTTTTTCATTATTTCTCGAGACGTTTTCTTGGTGGCCACCGCGAAATCCGCGTCTCGAGAACGCTCCCGATGAGTAAACAATCTCGTTGTTCGCTGTCTCGTTAATTGATTAGCCGAGCGCGTCCTCAATTCACATTACCTACCTACGTATTAAGAAAATTATAAATAAATTAATGTTATTACCGGCGGTCGACAACTGCAACGATCGGGTTTATCTTTTGACATTTTAACTCGACTAGACCACTTACTTCAATCCATGATTTTTATTTTAAAAATAAATTTTATGGAAATATTTTGTGATGCGTAAAATATAGAAGTTATGTTGGGAAGTTCTACGCAAGCTCAGTAAGGCAGTCGTAAATTCTATCCGCGGCTCGTAACTATAAAACGCATAAAATTAGTTTCGGGGTTGCCTTTGAGGAACTTTGGTTGTATTGTAATTATATAAGTTATGTTATTTTCAATAAAGTGAGCCTTGCGAGACATAAAAGTGATAAGTTTTAATTGAATCCTTGCCAGGTGCTGAAGTAATAAAGTTAAGATAAATTTCACGCCTATATAGGGAAAGAGTATAATCATGCTAGTATCGACCTTATATCGAAGAAGAATTAAATAGATTTAAGACTGTGTCCATATTCAATGTTGGAAGTAAAGTTTTGTACGATAGAGATAATGGATATTGTTATTACCTGCTACTTACTTCCTTCGCAGTGTGGTAGGTCGGGATTTCTTAACAATTTCTTACATTGTAAGGCTAATGTTTATAACAATTATATGCAGTAACTTTGTACGTATACATATAGTGACATACAGTTGCCTATTGTAGCCTATTAAAGTATATCTTTAGAGAAATACTTTTAACATTATTTCGACATTTATCAAAAACATAAATGTGAAAAGGCCAAGTTTTTGTCATGTTAGCCTACAAAAGAATCGAAGTCTAAATAGCTACCAAGTATAGGTATTTCTGAAATTTTAAGGTACAGGTATATCGTTTGTAAATAAATTTTAAATCGAATTTCTTGTATTGCTACAACTACAATGTTTTTAAATAGAGGCAGGCTGATATTCGTTGTGTTCTTTCCAACGCATCAGGTATCTAATGACGACCCGCGTGGCGGAGCGTTCACCATACCGATCTAACACGCAGTGGGTCCCGGGTTCGATCCCCGGCCAGACAGAAATGAGAATGAGTTTAGATTTCTGTTCTGGGTCTGGGTGTTTGTGTATTAGTCTTTGTGTGTCCATGGCACCTACGGCTCAGGAGACAATCCTAGTGTGGGGCTATGATGGGATTTTTCGGCTCAAGGAATCGTCGATTTATCAAGGTTCCAGGTCCGAAAAAAGCTCGGTGCCGATGAAATAGGCATTTGAAAAACCAGAATAATTTTTCAGCGCCATCTATAACGCCATGACCGATGAGGGCAATGCTGGGTAAGAATGTAAAAAACTTTCTATTCCATACTAGATGAAGCTTTGTTTGTTAAGATGTTCTTTTGGAGAAAAAACCGTGCGAAGCTCGGTCAACCAGGTACTGATAATAAAATATCGATCTGATAATTAAATATCACTTTAAAAGTGGAATAAGCAGATTTGATGATAGTATAGGAACATTTCTACATGTCACTGGCCTATGGACACAATCCCTGAGGAGCGGTGCGTGTGTTCAAGCTCTGGCGTGAGGCGTTCACGGTTCATCGGGCATCGCATCGCCGACCAGTCGATCACGAGTGTATCTAATTCAGTGTGCTGCATGTGCCTCCGAGGAATTTGTTTTGTGCACGCCGATGCCGCGTACAATCGATGTTTTATTTTCGTGAGATCGGTGTCCCTGCGCTCGCAAGCATTCCTTCACTGCATAATTTTGTTTGCGCCTTTTTCGCCGTTCTGCGCCCGCGAAAATTAACTTTGAAGTTCTCGCTCTTTATGCGGTTAACTTTCCTCAAATTGAATGATCGGTGAGTGCGTAGGTGAATTCGGGCGGGCGAGCGTTCATCCGTCAACATAAGAAGGGTATATTTTTGCATTTAGTATGGCGGTGCGATGTAATTTTAAATGGGATGAATGGAATAGCTGTCGCGCTGCTGACCGCAAACGAGTCCTCGTTATTATTTTAATGTTGGCTAATAAGGCGGCATTAGGCGATCGCGGTTAGTGGGCAAGCTTATCCTGAGTAATAGGGGCGTCGTTTGGTGCTTACCGTACGTGACTCGCCGCGGCGGCCAGCGAGCGGTGGCGCCAAGCCCTTTCTGAATTACGTCAAACATTAATCTTTTGATCAAACCGGCTCGTGTTTTGTATTAAGTGCCATTTGAATATATCGTTATAGGACTGATGTATTGTGGGGCAAACGACTAGTTATGCGGCCAATTGCGGCCTCTAAATATTAATTCGACGCATGCATATTTATATTGAATGCATATTATCTGATGTTTGCCTTTATCCTATAAATTTTGTATAATTAAACTTTAGTTGACCTTTTAGGATATGAATTTTAGAATTAAGTATGCCGTATAATTCATACAAGCGTAGGTACTTGATATAAGATTGAATATAATGATAAATTCACAGCAAATACACGAATCAGAACGTAGACTCGGGTAATTGTGCAATAAGCAAAAGAAAACGTTTGCCCATTAGCGGAAAAACAATTGTGGCATGTTTTATTCAGGCGTTTCACAACGTCTGTACGTTCCTGCGCGTACACAACCTTTGCTGTGACATTATTGAGCTGATGAAATACGATAGTCTGGGGACTTCGATAAATCAACACTCATGGGATATAGGATAATAGTACGTGCTTGAATTAGACGGATTGGCCACAGGGTCCGTGCGCAATAAATCGACTTTGGACTGGTCCAAGCCGGACTGTCCCATTGTATACGGCTGTGTGGTCAACATGCTCGCGTTGGTATCATAATTTAGAAATTAGACGTGAACACGTATTGAAGTCTTGTAACGTAGGGGTTTTAATCATTATTTAGTAATAGAGTAAATATAATATCGTTTAATAAGATTTGAAGTTTATTGATTTGTTGATTCAGTCTTGTGTCTAGGAAATTATGTTTATCTTCATACACCTTACTTCAATGATTTCATATTTTAAAAGCAAACATTTAATTTAACTTCTTTAGAGGGTGAAATATCAAAAATATTTCCGTAGACAATGTGAATGAGTGGTCATAAAAGGAACTTTGTTTAACAGGTTTCTTCCTTCAGTAGGTTAAACTTTGTGATTCACCGCAGTAGTGAGGATAAGTTTTATACAACTAAAATTATATCCATCTGTACTTCAAAAATCTACGGGCATACGTCCAAGTAAAACAAAAAAAGTTAAGCAAAGTACACAAGAACTTACCGACCTTTTATTTTAAATTCTATACTTACTAATATGATCGATCAATCAGCAACAGTAAGTAAGAGAATCAACGAGTAGAAAATTAATTAAAAATGGGTTTGTTTTCATTAATCAATCAAAATTACTCATTAACAAGGGAATTATGGTATAAATTTACTGCACAGTAATTTCTTTTAAACATATTAAAAAAAAATTGTGCGTTGTCTAAAAAATCTTATTTAAATCTGTCACGAGGAAGGAAATACCAAACTATTTCCTTCCTCGTGTCCGATAATTCGTTTCTCTAAAGATTTTTTAAAGTTAAACTTAGCAAAACGGTAATCAGGCCATATGACGAAAAGTAGTCAATCTAATCTCGTTATATTTGCAGCACTACAGAAGTAGCCAATACTTTGCTTACTTTAGGTATGTTGAAATTGACAAATTCCATGTTAAAGCGTTCCAGGAATACCTGAGAAGGCCGTTCATTTCACCTTTAACTACACGATACACGAGAGCAATACTAATAATACACTGAAGTTTGCGGAACAAAGTAATAAAGTACTGAATGCGCATGCGATTCTATTTTGTGTTCAGTAATATTATGTAAGTCACATTTTATGTTTGACGTAATTCCCGTTGCATACATGTGAGTGAGTGCAGACGGAATTGCAATGAACTTATCCCTTTATCACTCATCTGCTGGATACCAAAGTACTGAAATTTCCTTATACTGTTATTGTAGATGCTTCGGGGGAAACCATTTTGTCACTATTGTCAATTGTTTTGGATCTCTTTTGTTTCAGTTCTTAGTATGTGTGTCAATAAATATATACCGTATTGACGGGAGATTGTCTTCGTAGGTTTTAAGTAGCAAACGAGCATGTAGCCCACTCTATTGTAGTAGGTGGTCATTGCCGTTTTTGTGCATCCATAAAAAACTTCTCATAGAACGGGTATAGGTACCTCAAGCTATGTAAAGGCAATGTTAAGGTGGTAGAACCAATGTAGTTCGACCGGGGAGGTACCACCGCCACACCTATTTCTAGCGTGAAGCAGTTCTTGCGTTTGGTTTGCGGGTGTGGTTTCCGACTCACTTATGGATGAGGCAAACATCTCCTCCTCAGCAACGCATCTGTAATCAATAGAACCCCCTAATCTATATGAAGTTGTTTACAGAAGTATGGGCGGCAGTAATTACTTACCATCAGGTGAAGTACATACTCCATTGCTACTTCAATCAGATAAAAAAAAACCGTAGAATTTGTTCACACCAGAAATAAGCGTGGCGGTGGTATCTTTGGTCGAACTACACTGAATCTACCGCCTCTCATTTTTGATTCCTTAGAAATTTCAAGTAGCAAGCGACTATGGTTCACCTTTTGGGGTTTTATCTTATGTCGGATCTACAGGATGTTATCTTATGTCCTATCTACGGACAATACGAACTAAATAAGAAACGTCAATTTTACAACTAGAAAGATGTGTGATTTTGAATCTATCTCACGTATCTAATCTAATCATATGACGACCCGCGTGACGGTTACCATATGGGGCTGACACGCAGGGGGTTTCGGGTTCGATACCCGGCCAAACAGACATCTGAATGATGAATTTAGATTTCTGTTCTGGTTTCTGGGTCTGGGCGAAAATCCTAGTGTGGGGCTATGAGTGTAGAAAGCGTTATTATTATAAGCGTATTATTTACCACATAATATTCATTTTTCATACCTTTTCATCTCCTTAGAAATCCAGAAATCAATATAGAACTATATCGCAATCTCGGCGGCTATTTGCCGAGTCACTCCGTTCCAAGGAGAGTTCATTTGTTAAGTGTGTTTGTATGTTAAGCGATTTGATTTCAGCGTTTCGGCATGTTTATTGGAGCAGTACAAAAGGTTGCGTAAATAGAAAACATGTGTGATGTGCAAACAAAGTAACGGCGTCGCGACGGCGCCGGCGGGGACAGCCTTTGTGTTCCGAAGGCATCGGAAGGAATTTTCATATAAAAGAACATAAACATTGGTACTTGAGTGCTCATACATTAGTCTTGGTCATTGCTCTTATGTCTCGTGTTTCTGTATGGAATTTATGATTGTGGAAATCGCCGCACTAGTCAGTGTTTTTTTCAAAAAACAGTAAAAGAAGGTATAATCTTGCGATTTATATATATAATACGTACTTATTTGCGCAATAATGAGGTCTTTAGTACTTTGTACTACTTAAAGATGTTATTTTGAACGCCAAGCCATTATTATCGCACTGCTGGGCACGGATCTTTTCCAAGAAGAGTTTTAGGCCATACGCCGTGCTGGCCAGGTGCGAATAGGTAGACTTCACACACCTTTGAACTTTTTTTTGATAACTCTCACATGTGTAGGTTTCCTCCTTATGTTTTTCAGCGTAATGCAGTGATAAGTAATCAGTGGTGCGTGTCAACGATTCGAAACTCAAATCGTCGATTAAAAAGTCGAGTTTCAACCATTAGGCTAATAAGTTATTTTTTTAGCGATTGAAGTAGTAAGTATGCAGTCCATCTGATCGTAAGCGGCCACTGCCATCAGATGTCCATGATCTGGAACCAGCTTCATCGAGAACAGGGGGAATCAGGGAGTCAGAAGTCAAGCACAGGTGCGTTGTTACTCCCGAGGACTAAGAACGCCTCATATGAAAGTGAGCCACACCCTTCCACCGAAACGCAGCAACTGCTTCACGTTGGAAATATCACTGATTTTACTTAGACAAACGTACAACTTCTTTCAAAGATCGTATTATCCTTTTTTCTATACAGAACATAGTATAAGGCTGTTTATTAAATACAACAAACCTTATCTATACCTACATATGCAATATACTTGTAGTACTGTACTCCTTAAATAAATATTGACAAACAGAGATGCAACCGCTGGATGGCATTTAAAAATATTTGCCAGTCGCGTCATTTCGTCAAAGATAGTCACTTCGCAGTCTTAAGTTTAGTTTGTAAATAAAGTGCGTAGACGTTAGATGCTGGCGCCACTAAAGTAGTTTAATATAATCTAGCTTTTTATGCGGATTTGTCCATCTTAATATGGACGAGTTTGAGTTTTTAACAGGAATGTTTACTAAGTCGCTATTTATCGAGCCAGGGAAGGGCAGTTAATATATATAGAGCAATGGCTTGGGGGGAGCGGATAGTTGTCGCCTCCTTTTGCTCTTCAAAGCAAATGCAGTTCATCTGATAAAAAGTGGCCATTGCCACCTATGAAAATTTTTAAATAAGCTCAGATTGAAAATCAAGTATACCTGAGGGCAACTATACATGATAAATAAGTTGCAGGAACCTTCATTGAAGTCTTTCTTACTTAGGACATTGAAGAAACTAGAAATCTTTACTAATATTATAAAGCTGAAGAGTCTATTTGTTTAGTTGAACACGCTAATCTCAAGAACTACTGGTTCGAATTGAAAAATCTTTGTTGTGAATAGTTAATTCATTGAGGAAGGCTATAGGCTATATATTATGGCATCACACTACTTTTGTTTCTTTTTTCATATATAGTAGCGGGCAAAACCGCGAAGCACGGCTAGTCATTAATAAGTACAAATATAAGGGTTCGACCGCATTCAGAGTTGTGACAATAGTGAACATAAATACAGACAGACATTTCAGCTTCGTTTATCATATAGATGTAAATAAAGGACTGGAATTAGACGCCGGCGCCAGTAATGCAGGGTAGTGTAAATTCCTCGGATCATTTGAAACAAATGTAGTATTTAGATTTGTAATCTAGCGAAGCCGTGATTTCATGCCAAGTGTATGAGAAACACGCATTTCAGTTTTATTTAGGTTTTACGAGTAACAGTTGCGGTTAAGTTCGTTTTATCAATGAGGACACCGCAATTAAATATAATTGTTTTGATTTACTGATCTTTGTACAAACGCCATTTATTTCGAGATCTATTTGCATAGGCATTTCTATAATACTTAAAGAAATGTTTCTAGCCCCTGGACATTGTTTAGCTATCTCTTTTTTGTATGAAATGTACGGTTTACTTAACTGTTACATAATATGTTCCTATATTTTCTAAAGTAAGCCACTTTAAATTTAACGTGATATTTTAAATTTACAAGTAGTTAATTTCATCGATGAATAATCCGCGATTGAGATAAGTTCATATACACACTCAAATGTAAACACATGCACGCATGTAAACACACACGCACACAATCACACACAGTAGCAAAACTCGTGCTGTAAAACAAAATACATGGCGACGACGAGAAATTCTATTATCTGTATTTAATATGCCCACGTATGAAAGCTTTATAGTATTGTATAATCTGATCTATTTTGTTTACGTCGTTGGCGCCACAAAGTGCGGGGTAATGTAACAAGTTAGCGGCCTATTTCATTTCAGACAACATTACAGTGGATCGTGAATGCCCGCGGGAGTGTGTTTATATCTAGTTCACACTCGTTACTTTAAGACACTTCACATTTTGTTGGTACGATCATTGCGAATATTATTGCGAAAATAAACGTTGGCATGTAGGGAATTGTCGTTGAATATTTGTTTCAGTAACACGAATTGTTGTATTGGTTTTACACGTTTTTTGGGTTATCTTTTTTTTTTATAAAATGATCTAGATCAGTAGGTAGTTATATATTTTAATGCAAAGGTGCGCATAACAATTAAAAGTAATCATTAAATTTACCATCTTTTTTTATTCAAGGTCTTATAATAAGTGCTAGCTTATAAAGTTTTTAACAATTGTTACCTGAAAAATATTCTAAAAAGGACTAGGGTAAAATGAATATTTCGTCTAAAAGTTCCTGACGTCTTGTCTAAAAATAGTTTAACAATTATCGCAAACAAATTCCTGCATCGTAAAATATCGACGCAATAAGCACTGACGCCAGTGCCGACAATTGCGTAAAGTTTAGCGTACTTGCATTTTCATTTACCACTGTTTTATTATTATTTGAAAAAGCGTTAATCATTGTAGTTCTAAAACACTGAACTGAATGCGTCGCTAGAGTAAATTCTTGTGTAGTGAAATATAGACGCAGTATCATTGACGCTACTTACGATAATTGGGTAAAGCTAAGCGTGCATTGCGTAAAGTTTAGCTACACGTTTGCACGCATTTCAATTAATGTTATCCATGTCTATGTCCATGAATGGTAAAATAAATGTAAAATGTACATTTTTTTAACATTCATGGAACATTGTTTCAAGAAGTTAACCGTGTGCTTCATTTGTCACTTTTTTATTACTATTATTTTAGAAAGTGTAAAATATTGTCAGTACCGAGAAATGAGTAAAGTTTAGCATACTCGCATTTCGATTATGTTATTATCTTAGATTGCGTGAAACATCGTTATCTTAAAATTAATGAACTGAATGCATTGTGAACTAACAAATTTCTGTATTTTGTGCGCGACGCAATATCATTGACGCCGGTGCCGAGAATTGCGTAAAATGTAGACTACTTGCATTTTTATTTATTAGCATTATTTTACAATGCGTGGAGTATTGTATATGAACTGAATGTGTGTAAATAACAAATTTCTGCGTGAAATATCGAAGCAGTATTCAACGCCGAGTATTGCGTAAAGTCTCGTATGTGCTGTGGGCGTCGGTGCATCTGAAATTACGCTCGCTTGCATTTTCATTTATCAGCGCGTTATGCGACGCTGTGAAGTTAAAGGGTAAATACGTAAATAAGTATGACTTCATTGCACTTGAATTAAGCTTGTTAACTCAACGGGTGATGATTTGGCTGTTACATGTGGTAAACATGTTATGCGCGTTTGATGGGCACACTGCTTTGAAATTTATAATTTTGGTGCATCTATTACGCGGGTAATAAAACAGACTATTGCAAAGTCTGGAATCATCAGAATCATGATATAAATTCTCAATACATTCAATTTACATAAAAATTAATACATTCGTTTATTATGTATATGTATATGTTTAATGTGTCCAACGATAATGTACTACATCAAGTGTCAAAAAAATTGGAGCCTATAGACTTATTTCTAGGATATATTCTTCAGTTTTTTATAAGACTTTCTACAGGCGCTTGATTGATAGTGGACACTACCGACAATACCTCTACTCTACACCATTATATTATAATTATATTATATTACTAGCTGAGCCCGCGGTTTCACCCGCGTCTAAAAGAAATGTAATGTGACATACACATAATTGAATGTTTTTCGATTCAAGCAACGACTCCACAATCCAATTCGATACTTACTTTATACTTGATATACCTTCC
>DWNE01003420.1:0-16719 GCA_018249875.1 Cecropterus toxeus | reverse complement strand
AAGCACAAAAAATTTCATCAAAATCGGTCAAGCCGTTTCGGAGGAGTATGGCAACGAAAACTGTGACACGAGAATTTATATTAGATACGAGATTATAGACCTGATTGTGTCTCCAGTAGTCTATGAACCTCTATAATCAACACCACATAAGATCAGTGTTCTATCTGAAGTCGGCCACGAATGCGTTGCTACTCCTGAGGACTAAGTTGGGATTCCTTGCCATACCTTTGCGACCAAAGCACAGCAGTGCTTAACACCGCTGTTATAAATCAGATATAGGTGTGGCGGCGGTGCTTCCGGTATCGTATCAGAAAGGGTTTCACCTTCAAATTGACTTGATACATATTACAGCAAAATACTTGAATCCCTCTGCATAATCATCTCAGACCCTAAACTACTAAAGCTGGAACGAATAAACTTGAAATACAATTATCAATTGCATAATGTAGACCCCCAGTAAAAAAGGATTTTTTAGTGCAGCCCCTCAGGGGATTACATATTAAACGGGGATTAAACGTATCATTTTGCACAATAGTTTGCGAGTACGAATTTTGTTTTTGCAGAAGCTAGTGGGACGTATTTACGTCTAGTTGTCGTTGGCACGCAGGTGGTAGAACCAGTGTGGTTCGACCGGGGAGTTACCACCGCCACATCTATTTTTAGCGTGAAGTAGTTTTTGCGTTTCGTAGAAGGATGTGGTTGCCGGCTCTCTTATATATGAGGCGACCATTTCACTCCATGAAAATAGCAGCGCATCTGTGATCGACTTCAGATGGAACCCCTGTCCTATATGAAGTTACTTTCAAATGTCCATGGAGGGCAGTAACCACTTACCATCAGGTGGACTGCATAATAGTTTGCTACTTCAATCTGATGAAAAAGCCAATTAACCTTATCCAAGTTTTTTATGCTCCATGGTCACTCATATACCATAAACCGAACCAGTTCGTGTTATAAAATCGTAACGCGCTGATTGCTCTCTGGGAATTATCGAACTCTAAAGATCTACACCTGATATGAAGTTTTTATGAGCAATCATTGGGTTAAGTGCTGCACGAAATCCAAGGCATGCCCGCAATGGTGTCACTGCAGTGTATTATACACAGATACACACCGAAGAGTCATGTTCAGTGACCTGTGTCTTGTGTCAGTCAAGGATTGTAGCCGCCTGATACAATATTGTCTTGATCCCTCATACCTATCGGTGTCAGCAGTCCAACTGCGCCACCATACAAACAAGTTATATAGCGTGATAAAGCCCACGTTTCCTGTGTAAATATAAGCTTTCTACACTCCTAGCCTCACAGTAGGATTTTCTCTTGTGTCGTGAGTGCCATGGACACACAAATACAAATACACAAACACCCAGACCTAGAACAGAAATCTAAAGTCATCATTCACATTTCTGTCTGGCCGGGGATCGAACCTGGGACCCACTGCGTGTCAGACCGGTATGGTGACCGCTCCGCCACGCGGGTCGTCAACTATCAGCAAATATTCACTAGGGATGGCCTATGCCTAGTTGACTTCAGTTGACTTCAAGCTAGCGTATACATACAATGTTTCATTATTATTCGCCTTATCGTAAAAAGTTAATTACAGAAATTTCGTTTCATCCGTCATAAATCAACAAATGTAAGGTAATTACGAAGCTGTTATTAAATTTTGGATATTGACTGTAAACTTCGCTTTATGGCTTTAATGGTATTATAATATTTAATGGAAAACGGAAATAATTATTTTGTTTTTATATAATTCACTTCGTAATACATATTTCTGTTTACTAACAGCAGTGGTATGCGTTACTGTGGTCGGAATGGGACATACTTATCCGAGGCGTTCCAACTTAGTCCTTAGGATTCCAACGCATCTGTGGGTTCCTTCAGGTAAGACTGATCCTATTTGGGGTTGACTTTACACATGTGCATGCGGCAGCGGTCATTTACCATCAGGTTGACTGCATGCTCGTTTGTTACTTTCATGTTTAAAAAAAAAACTTAAATAGCACTTTAATGTTATTTTGAGTCAGTTACATAGTGGGCGGTAGTACCCACCTAACATCACGTGTTTTTTATATATCAGATTGAAGTAGCAAGCGAGCTTGCAGGCCAACTGATGGTAAGTGGTTACTGCCGCCAATGGACATCTGTAAGCAACTCCATATAGAACAAGGGTTCTATCTGAAGTCGATCACTGATGCACTGCTACTCCCGAGGACTAAGATGATCGCCTCATATAAGTAAGCCGGCAACCACACCCTTCCAATGGAACGCAAGAACTGCTTCAAGTTAGAAATAGGTGTGGCGGTGGTTCCTCCCCAGTCTAACTACACTTTCTTTATAATAAAATCTTACATCTAAAATTTTTTCAACAACATTTATTTAATTTATTCCCTTAAATTGCCCTTTAACCTTTTAAAATTGATCTAGCGGTAAATTCGCACCAAAATATTCAGCAAACTATTCGAGATATCTCCCAAAACAAAAGCTAAGTTCCGCCTACAAGTTCCCTAAGCCCCAAAGTTAGTTGGTAAATTGTTTCCAACAGATAAACACGAATTATTTGAACATAATTCTATTTATTTAACAAATTCACTTTGTAAGTAGTTTAGGAGGAGTCATATGTTCAATTTCATTAGTTAAAGAGTTTTTATTGTAAAATGCGTTGATTAGTTCTGAATTTTAGGACGAATTCAACGGCTTTGCTTTATAGCAGGGATGTTATGGAGTTCCATAATCGTAACCGAAACTATCGGATATCCGAAATAAACATGTATCCGAAACCGTAGCCGTACCCGATAGGTGTAGGTGCATTGCTGATATAAGTTTTAGTAAATAAAACTTAAAATCGATTAGCTAGCTATAATAACAACTGATTTGACCGATTGTACATAAAAGCAAGTGATAACATGGAAATAAAAGTAAATTGTTATCTTTTTGTATTTTACGTTTAAATTTCCTTAAAAATATAATAACCATAACTGAAATATTCGAAAATAAAGGATAATCCGAAATAATTAGATATCCGTAACCGTATCCAAGACCGGCGTAATATTATTCCTATATCCGTCTCCGTATCCGAAGTAACATATATCTGCCAGGTGGTAGAACCAATGTAGTTCGACCGGGAAAGTACCACCGCCACACCTATTTCTAGCGTGAGGTAGTCCTTGCGTTTCGGTTGAAGTGTATGGTTGCAGGCCCACTTATATAGGTATGTCTTAATCTTTAGGAGTAGCAACGCACATGTGAGCGACTTCAGATAAAAGCCTTGTTCTATATAAAGTTGATACTATATAGGAACACCTGGGATAAGTATGATTCCTTTACGACTTCCTTCGAATTAGAACACACCAGCGCTTAACACTGCCGCTAAACAGAAATTGGTGTGACGATGATGCCTCCAAAATTGTACTGTTAGGCGGGGATGTTATGCATTTTTATAACAATGAAATAGCAAACGAGCGTACAATCCAGTTGATGGTATATGGTTACTGCTGTCCATGGACATCTGTAAGCAACTTCATATAGCACAGGGGTTGTATCTGAAGTCTGATGACTGAGATTTTCGCCTGAGTTTGTCGCCTCATATACAAGAGAGCCGGCAACCATTCCCCTTCCAAGGAAACGCAAGAACTGCTTCACGCTAGAAATAGGCATGGCAGTGATGCCTCCCTGGTCGAACTGATTCCTGCCATAACATAAAGACTGATATCTTATTATTATAAAAAAGTCTTAACATCGACGATGTCTTATATATCTATGTTTATTATTATGAAAACGTATATCTAAAAACGGATAGAGCAGAAATATTATGTCATATAATAAATTCCTATTTAGTCAAACCAGGAAGAGATCCACCGTTTGAAATATGCGGTAACATGAATAATAAATCATTATATTATTACATGTAATTATAAAATCAATTCCAATCGAACGACACGAGTACGTGGCGATATAAATTATAACGAAACATCAATGTCAGGGGAGGGAAACTATTGGACATATTTTAATAACAGTAAATTTTATGGATCGTTTATAATTTATTGTTACTGCGCCATTAATTTTTGTGTAAAAGGATATTGGGATGGCAATTGAAACGCGTAATCCTTGTAAAGATATTTTAAAATAAAATTATTTTGGTATAAGCATGACGACACCTATTTAGACGATGTGTTGTGATATTACCAAATTAAATATACCGTTTGTTTTCTACTCGACTGCGTCAGAAGGGGGGTAATGTTTTTCGAGCGTATGTATGTATGTTTGTATGACAATCTCTTTGGCACGCACTAAAACCCAAACCGCATAACGGATTGTGACATAATTATGTCACAATCAGTTTCAGTTTACAGAGCGACATAGGCTATATATTTTTAAATGTAAATGGGGGGAGGGGAGGGAGGGAAGACTTATTTATTATCATGAATATCAGGGGTATATAATGAAATCTAGTACATAAATAATTTTAAACATACATTACAATACTTTTGTGTTACTGTTTTAACTAAAATAAAATTAAAAATATGTTCATAATATTCTTATTATGAAGAAGAAAAACAATAAACCGACTGCTTCAGATTATTATTGGTTTTTAAGCAGTAAAGTTTTTGTATTTATATTTTTAACAATGTTAACACAAGACAAATAGCCATGACGACAAACACACTACATTTTCGACATCCTTAAGATACTACCTACGCGAGTCAATGCGATACCATAAAACGGAATTTACAACTTTTCATGAAGTTTAGTGCCGATTTTTAATCTAGCAACATTGTTGGCGGGATTCGGTCACAAAATTAAAGGGGTTAAAACTACATTGTATTTCAAAATGTACATAATCTTTCGTCATGACACCGTACTTTTTATGTGATTGAAGTAGTAAATGGCAAACATATTATCGCCATCGTCCAAGGTTGACTGGCAGAGAATGCCATTAGGCATTAAGTTTACGGCTCACGTTTATATGAGGCGACCATCTCGGTCCTCGTGAGTAGCAACGCATCTGTGATAGACTTCATATAGAACCCCTGTTCTATATGAAGTTTCTTACAAATGTCCATGGGCGACAGTAGCCCCTTACCATCAGGTGGGCTGCTTGCTCGTTTGCTACTTCATATTTATGAAAAAAAAACACCCGCAAATGCAAATAACTCCACATACTAACAGTAGTTCGTTGGTGGCTTAATTTTCATTATGCTATATATTTAGTTCCGAACACGATATTTCACAGCTCCTTTTTACTCGACTATATCAGAAGGAGGGTAATGTCTTTTGAGCGAATATAAATACATTTCTTTGGTAGTTGCACCAACCACACTTTACAACCCCAACTTGAGACTTGCTTCACGCTAGAAATAAGTTTGGCGGTACGTCCCTGGTTATATAAATAAACCATACTCTTCCTTGCAAATGTGAATTTATGAGGTAAAATTTTCCCATCATAATTGGTCCATCTGGCATGAGTAGTGAATAGCGTAATGGTTGAAACTCAGCCTTTCAATTGAGGCTCCGAGGTTCGAATTCCAGGCACGCGCCACTGATTTTTCTAAAATGATTTCTAAAATACGCACGTATTAGAATTTAATTATCGCTGTTATGTGGCGAAGGAATCCTGCACATCTGAGAGTTTGCTAAAAAATAAAAGAGTTCTCAAAAGTATATGAAGTCTACCAATTCGTACTTGGCCAGCGCGAGAATTCTCTCATTCTGTGAGAAGACCCTTGCCCAATAATGGCCAGTGGCTTCTTTCAGATATTTTGTATTCTAACATAACAATATTTTTTAAATCTTCCAACAAACCTTTCCAATAACATAATGATATAATAGATAATAGAAAAAGGGCCTACCTACTGTCTGCGCATTATCTACGCACGCACACACAGACGCACATGTGTGCATGCCTATGTTGCAATCCCTAAAATAGGACACGGCGCTAGTAATAGAAAAAGCAGGGCCGGCGCGTGAGCGATCGTTTTGTTTACCCCACTTATAGAAAAACAGTAATTTTATAATATACCTAATAGAAAATATTTACATATGCATAGTTACCGATAGCTTAATCTTAATCATACCTGTATTTACTCTAGAAATTATACAAAAAAAGTAGTTTAAATAAAGAATTTAATTATATTCTGTAAAAGGTATCCGTCACGAAAATATGAAGATGTACAAAAATGTCGAGATTTCTATAGGAATAATTATTATTTCATAATTATTGGTCCATATAAGCCCTTTTCCTTAACCCTTAGAAGTAATTTTTATAACAGCGCAGATGAACTAAGAGTGATTTGTCACTATTTTACTTATATATAAAAATATTTAAATAAAAAATATGTAACATAAAATGTACTACGTGAAATTTACCGTAATTGGTTCATAAAATATGTTAATTAATTTACTATGTTAATAAATTAAATAAGTAAAATTTTACACATTAAGTAATTTATTAAATAAATAAAATTTAACTAAGTTTGTGGCATATCACAACGCATCATTAATTAGGCAGAGAATATGTTCAAATTCAATATGTCATGAAGAAAACCACTAATAAGATTCAGTACCATTTATGAAGATACCGACGGATACTATTTATAGGATGAAAAATTATAACTTCGTGTAAATCGTCTCACGTGACATTATCACGAAATACTTTTTTCTAATATGGAAGTAAAATGAAATGAAATGAGATTTTTTTTTTTGCATAAGCCTACAGGGTCACTTACAAATTGTCAGTTACAATATTTTTATGCAGTAGCATGCAGTCCTCCTGATGGCAAGTAGCCACCCATGGATATCAGCATCCAATCCCAAGTAAGATCAGAGTACTACCTGGTGTTGGCCGCCGATACCCTGCTACCACTTAGGACTAAGTTGAAACGCCTCTAATAAATATGCTTCCCTTACCACACTAAATAAACAAGAATTTGTTCTTTATGTGTTTCAATTGATTCGGAGATATTCGCCAACAGAATCGCAGAATCAATTTATTCGATACGGGATATTATTTTTTTGAGCGTTGTATTTTTGAATTGTATGTTCAGATCTTTTAAGTATTGCGGCTAAATAATTTTATGTAACCTATAATGTTCCTAGAAAATCCCACTTTAACTTCTGAGTTGTCACAACTATCCTATTAATTCATATTTGACCATTTAATATGTCTGCACCTTTATAAATGAACCACTAATTCTGGTTGTGTTATATTATTATGAAAGTAAAAGGCTTTGAAACATAACCAGGACTAAATCGAAAAAAATTGGAAAAAGTTAACTTTATAATGTAGATAACCATTAAAAATATATTATCTATATTCGACCCTTAAGGAGATTGAATTGTACAGTTTTATACTATATTCTGCATGTTAAGTCGCAGACAAAACAGAAACTTTAAAAAAATAAATAAGTAAATCAGCGTCTGTATAAACGCACCTTCGACGTAAATTCTTTTAACGTTTACGTTCAGAAATATAATCCGATTTACGGAGCAAAAAGTGGTATGTAAATTATTATATAATTTGTATCAAATAAATCCTTTTTAATCAGCTTTCATTAACGAAACTTGTGGTCAAACTTGAAACGAGCCGGACCGGTAACGCCGCTTTCTTATGACACTTTTTTCTTTTATATGTAAGTAGGTTATTGGTTTCGGGTTACACCCTTATTTACTACATGTGTATAATTGGTGTCTCTACGGAGATAGTAGTTTAACGTAATAATTATAGGTTATCACAAAAATGGAAAAATAGATAAAATTAAAGATGCAAATGATTGCTTAGAGCAGTGACACTGGACCACGAGCAAAAATTTGTAAAAGTTTGAAGAAGTTTATTTTTTGTTGCTAAGACGGATTTTTCTGTTTTGATCCAGAAACTGTGATTACATTTGGAATAGAAAATGCAAAAAATAGACTCAAAATATACACTAACAGCATCTAGGTACATTTATATATATATAAATTAATATTTGAGTTATTACTATATTTACTATCCAGATGAGATAAGAATAAGAAAATATTTTTTGAGACGGTTTGTTTTACTTATAATTACAATTAATATTATTATTCATTTGTATTTGTATGTATAGCTTTTATGTTTTATTTATTAAATTGTTGTATTAATTGTTATATTTTCTGTCCAATGTTTATATAAGAAGCTTTAAAAAACTTAGACGAGCACAATAGATTTAACTCGTAAAATATATAAATAAACCATAACTAAATAAAAAAAGGCGACAATTTTTCTTGTATAATTGTTAAATATACAATTTCACTGAAATTTAAAATATAAAGCTAATTTGAGACCTGCAGGATAGGCGAAATTACGAAAGCGTAGAATACGTCCCTGGTATCAAAACTTAAAAAGATTGTTTGCATCTTTTGGTCAATTTTAGGTCATTGCATCTGTGTGCTCTGATAAGTGTTACAATTACAATAAATGTAATCGGATGGCGGATTTCTGTTATCAAATCATCTGATTTATATACAGACTTGTGATAATTAATTCTAAAATGGGACAGGTGGAGAAATTGTATTAAGTTTGATAAATAATGAAATTATTCATCGTTAAAGATGTTTTCCTTATATTTCCATGTTGAATTAAATGTCAATGTGAGCATATGTTGTCAAATAAGGATCTAGTTCAGTCAAATGCCATGATACTGGAGCAAGATTTTATTGTCCATGTAAAAATAAATGATAGTTAATAATCATAGACTGATACGCTTAGTACATTGACGGATCATCTCAGTTGAGGCCGTGTTCCGATCGAATGGTTGTGTAAAAAAATTATAACCGATAATTTGAAAATGGTCCCGTAGGCCTATGCAAAATAAAAATTTTTCATTGCATTTCCTGATTTTAAGTAGTTAAAACTGAAAATAGTAATGATAGTTCAAAACTCGACTATTCAATCAGAGGTTCGAGGTTTGAATTCCAGACGAGCGCCTTTGATTTGGAAAATGGTTTGGAAATTAACGCACCTGAAAGTATTTATATATATATTTTCCGCTATTTCCAGGCGCCATTTTTAAAAATTATATAGCCTATCACTATGCAAACTGAGACGATTCTAATGATATGTCATACGTCACAATCCTTCAGACGTTTGGGCCGCAGCGCGCAAAGAAATGGACATACATACAAACAACCATACACACACACATACATACGCTCGAAAAACAGTACCTTCTTGACGCAGTTGGGTAAAAAGCCTTGGGTAAATTGCCATTTATCCTACCGCCTATAGACCAATCCAAAAAACGCTTTCTACACTCATAGCTCCACACTAGAATTTTCTCCTGAATCGTGGGTGCCATGGAAAAACACAAAGACGAATACACAAACATCCAAATCTAGAACAGAGTCTAAACTCATCATTCACATGTCTGTCTGGTTGGGGATCGAATTCGGAACCCACTGCTGCCACTGCGTGGCAGACGGGTATGGTGACCGCTCCGCCACGCGGGTCGTCGAATATGTACCCCGTGAACTTTGCCCTGCGTTGTGGCCTATCATTCGCGTTTGTTTTTGGAGCATCGTTCCAATTGGTTCATGGTCAGATACAATGTAGTTCACAGGTCACACTGGTGTCCGATTGACCAACAAATGCGTTAACGTTACATTATATTGTGTGATAATTACTGTCTGTGACTAACTTAACTAGAGGTTTAAAATGGATGAGTAAACGAACAGGCCACGTGGTAACTCGCTGCTGTGGATAGTGAATATTTTCTTTTTTACTCGACTGCTTTTTGAGCGTATGATGTATATATGTATGTATTTTTGTTTGTATGTATCTCCATTTACTTGGCACGCGCTACAGCCTAAACGGCTTGACGGATTGTGACGTATGACATATCATTAGAATCGTTTCAGTTTGCATAGTGACATAGGCTATATAATTTTTAAAAATGGCGCCTAGATGTGGAAGAAAAAGGGGGAGAGGGGGAAGATTTTTTTTACTATTACTACGATATGAGTATCAAATGAAAGCTAGTAAATAGACTAATCTAAAAAAATATATATTGTAATACCTTTATTTGTCTATTTTGAGAAAAACTCATATAAGCGTTAAATTAAATATGTATACATTATTATGAACAAAAATTTCGTTATAAGCAGTCGGGTTTTTTGTTTTAATGTTTTTAACGATGTTACTTGTAATCAGATTGAAGTAGCAAACGAGGATGCAGTTCACCTAATGGTATGTGGTTGCTGCCGCCTATAGACAACTTCATATAGAACATGAGTTCTATCTGAAGTCGATCACAGATGTGTTGCTACTCCCGAGGACTGAGATGATCGCCTCATATATAAGTGAACCGCAACTGCACCCTTCCAACGAAACGCAAGGATTGCTTCACGCTGGAAATAGGTGAGGCGGTGGTACCACCCCGGTCGAACTTCATTGGTTCTACTACCTGGTAAGTGGTAGAACCGATGTAGTTCAACCGATGATGATCGACCCCAGATACGAGTAAGTTCTACCGGGTGGTACCAGGTGGTACCACTGTGGTGGTATGTTACCAAGCTTCGTTTGCACATCCTTAATTTTTGTAACATGGAGTAAAAGCAGTTGGACAACTTTCATTCCGGATGCTGTCCTGGCATCTTGTTTCATTTGACCTAATTTGTATTTTTAGGGTTCCGTAACCAAATAAAAACGAGATCCCATTACTAAGACTCCGCTGTCCGTCTGTCTGTTTCCAGGCTCATGAACCGTAAGAGCTAGACAGTTGAAATTTTCACAGATGATATACCTATATTCGTTGCCGCTGTAACAAATACAAAAAAAAAACGAATAAAATTAATATTTAAGGGGGGCTCCCATACAAGGCTTTTTTGCCGTTTTTTTATAGATGATACGGAACCTTCCGTGCTGAAGTCCGACTCGCATTTGCTCAATTTTTCCTTCCATGAGTCCGTCCGATCGTTTGTTTGACCGTACATTCGTCCGTATATAAATCCGTTCGCCCGCCCGTCCGTCCGTTTGTCCGTTCATTCATTGATCTATTTGCTTCACATAACAAAAGTTTGTACCGTCAGTGGACTATCGCGACTATATTCAAATCGCACGGCGAAAGTGTGTCAATCCCACGTGTAGAGGGGAGCCGCTGGCTGCCTCACGTCGCGTTTCAGACCTTAAGTTACTTAATGTATTGGGTTGGTTTATAAAATTAAGGTAATAAATGACTATGTCAGATGGTAAGCGGCCACTGTCACATAAAAAAAAATATACGTGGCGAATAGATCAACTCTCGGAGACAGTCACAATCTCCACACGGGACTTCTTACCCTCCAGGCCTCTCTTATACTACGGTTGCATCAGCGGTATAGGATGGGAGATAAGGGATGTACAGGCCTCTATACCCCCCTTCACAACACTGTAATATTAGTTAAAATATTAAAATGTGGAGAGGTAACACTAAAGTAAAACCAACTACAATATGTAGTGGGTAATGCCTAAACTTCGCTCATCACCAAACTAGGAGTCACTGCCCTCCTGAAAGCCCCGAATCTAAGCAGGGCAAGCCGGGATCTATACCCCGGGCGGCAAGTTCAGAGGGCGGCAAATTCAAACCTTCCTAACGAATTCGCAACTCATCATTAAGGGTAATGTTTTTCGAGCGTATGTATGTATGTATGTATGTTCATTTTTTTTGCACGCGCTACAGTCCAAACGGCTAGACGGATTGTGACGTTACCTTTGGCAAAAATCATATAGGTAAACGTTAAATTTATTACCTATATAAGTATCATGATGAACAAAAATTTCGTTTTAAACAGTCTGGTTTTTTTGATTTAATGTTTTTACTTGTTACTAGTTCTCAGATGATACAAAATTCACTTTATATCTCCTTTGTATTAACATTCCTAATTATACCAGTACGTAGTTAACGGTAGATAATATCAATCATAGAACCTTAATTTGCTGGCCTACGATCACAAAACCCACGCCAGGTGTAGTAACGCTCGTAAAAACCTAATGAGAATCTAGACGGGACGCTTCTAGGCGAGACATAGTGTAGGCACAGTGGTAGGATAAGGTTGGATAATATAGATAATGCAGATAGCTGTAATTGTCTGGTAGGGGTTTATTTAACGTCCTTGTAATCACCGGGATTAGAATAGGGCTACGGTATCCCCAGTCCGTCGTATGGGGCGACTAAAAGGAGCTTCCGGGGTTGCGGGCGGCAAGAGTGGGAGCTCGAACTTCATAGTTGATATAAAAAAATATTTGTTCTCAATATTAGTTTTTTTGAATTTTTGGCCTGTTTTTTCGTCGTTCCGCTTTAGGTGCATACACACCGTGCGATACCCATATATTAATTAACATTGTTTAACTTCGCACTCCATTCATTTTATTTTATAATTTTTATTTAAACACGCTGTTCTAATTCAACTAGTACCAGGGCGTCATGAGTCGAGTGGTTACGCAAGCCACTCTCACTTTCGCGTTGAGGCCGCGTTCGCGACCTAATGCCATCGCTCGGCGCACTATGATCGCCTGGTACAATGCTTTGTATTTTAAATGGAGACGATGCTGTTGTCCGAATTAAATCTTTACTAATATGTAAAAAAAATATGGTGTGCGTCTGTGTGTCTGTTTGTTACTCAACCAAGAACAACTGGTCCGATTTACATGAAGTTTTGCATGGATGTAATTAACTTAGCTGGTCAACTATAGACTTTTGATTTTAATATTTTAGTACTATTTTAAGATGGCAACTATTTTTATGTCTCATATCGAAGCATGAGTACTTCAGTTAGTAATTGATAAATGCATTGTTCCATTTAAAAAAAAGTTGAAGAATAAATATTTTATTTATCCGCATAAAATTAAATATTATGACACTGGTGTTTGTTCTACTTTTAAAAATCTAGAGAAATATCAGTAGAACATAAAGAAATAAAGAAATAAGATAGCACGGACTGTTTCATACTTAAGAAAACTAAGTAACGGACAAAGCATGTATGTAAGTAAGTATAGTCATATAAATAAAGTCGGTTAAAAATATTATATGGCACAGGTCTTTAAGCTGTCTTAAGCTATATAGATAGATCTAATCTTCTTTTGTAGTTGGTGAAAACGCCTCGTGCAGTATAATGGTATTTATCAATGAATGGTGTATAAGCTTAATGACGACGATATGGTGATTACTTAAGGGTTTTTAACACCTAGATCAGAACCTAGACTCAGCACCTAAGTCCATCAGTAGATCAGCTTAATAAAATGTGATAACTACAATGTCGACAACAAATCAAAACCTTTGTCTGATTTTGAAGTTGTCTTTTATGTTTGGGGAAGTCCAGACCTTCCCAAAGACCCTCGTGGTGGAGCGGTCACCATACCGGTCTGAGTTTACGCAGTGGGTCCCGGGTTCGATCCCTTCCCCGACAGAGATGTGAATGATGAGTTTAGATTTCTGTTCTAGGTCTGGGTGTTTGTGTATTCGTCTTTGTGTGTACATGGAACCCACGACACAGGTGAAAATTCTAGTGTGGGGTATGAGTGTAGAAACTATTTATCCCTCTCCCTCAATCTATACACGCCCATGATATCAGTGGCTTAACACGTCAAATCCTTCTTCAGTTAACCAGTATCGTCTAGGTGACCTGTCACCAACAATGGATTGATGAGTAAACACAGAGTGGTCTTCAGATAGAGTCTAGCCGACGGTTTCTACCTGAAATCTAGGTCAGATTTCCGTTTATTTACGTCCATACCTACCTTATATAACCTGCGTAGGTTACATAAGCAAGTGCCCTGACAAGTGAATCATCGGCCCACGACAAACTTGCAACGTGGGAAATACGTTTTGATAAGTAGAATCTCGATTCGTTGATTGAACTATCTTAATTTAAACGTAGAACTAATGTTGATAGACCGGGGAGGTGCCATCGCCACACCTATTTCTAGCGTAGAACAGTTCTTACGTTTCGGTGGAAGGGTGTGGTTGCCGGCTCACTAACATATGTGGTGACCATCTTATTTCTGCTAAACAAGGGCAGTGTTATGCGCTGATGTGTTCTGGTCTAAAGAATATGATAAAATAAACATACGATTCGAAGCATTCCGACTTAGTCTCAAGGGTAGCAACGCATCTACGGGTAACTTCAGGTAAGGCTATGGGGTGGATAGACGTCCATAGACGGTAGAGGCCGCTAACTATCAATCGGGCTGCGTGCTCGTTTGCTACTTCAATATTGCAAAGAAAAACCTTAACCTTGAAACCAGAATACAGCAACGCCTACCACTACTGTTATCAGTAAAAAGAAAAAAGACAAACCCGGTGAGTTTCTTGCCGGATCTTCTCAGTTGAGGTCATTTTCCGATCCGGTGGTAGTGTAAGAAAAAATACTGTAAACGACAATTTGTAAGTGCCCCCGTAGGCCTATACAAAATAAAGATATTTCATTTCATCACGTACGGTGGTATTGCCGGAGTTTCATCACGGACTCTACCTTTTTTTATAACAATGAAGTAGCATACGAGCATGCAGTCCATCTGATGGTGAGTGGTTACTGTCGCTCATACACATCTGTAGGCAACTTCATATAGCACTGAGGTTATATCTGAAGTCGAACACAGATGCGTTGCTACTTCCGAGGACTGAGATGGCCGCCTCATATATAAATGAGCCAGCCACCGAAACGCAAGAACTGCTTCACGCTAGAGTTAGGTGAGGCGGTGGTCCATCCCCGGATGAATTACTTTGTTCTACCACCTGTAAAACTGTGAACTAATTGATAGTAACCATGGTTTAATTATGGTCTAACCATCTCTCAGATTAAATTCTATTTATTTCGCCTTATGCTAAGGTCAGGGGAGAGTCCAAAATGACTTAAAAATTTGTCGACAGAAAACATTCATGTGTATTTTACCGCGTTGGAAGTCCGGACCCCTACCTCATCTCCGTTTCAAAATGAAATGAAATTAAATATCTTTATTTTACATAGGCCTACGAGGGCGCTTACAAATTGTCAGTTACAGTTTTTTTTCTTACACTACCACCGGATCTAAACACGACCACAACTGATATCCGGCAAGAAACTCAGTGGGTTTGCATTTTTGTTTGTATTTCTTTTTTTCTTCTCTCATTCTCCTTTCATTTATGTTATGCCTTCAATACTGAATGTAGTGTCCATCAACAAGCCGCCTTTTTCTTCTTCTCTCATTCTTCTTTCATTTACGTTATGCCTTTAATTCTGAATGTCCATCAACGAGATCAAATCTGACTTTCTCGGACTATGGGTACGGTGAGTGTCGCAGACCCTACGTGGGTACGGTGAGTGGGTTACCGGCGCGGTTGCATCACCGCCAACCACTTTCAGCTGTCGCTCGCCTACTTACCCACTCACTGAGACAGCGCGCTCTTGTGGATTGGCCGTTGCAATTCGTAGAAATGGTAGTTTAATTTCAATATTAAACATCGTTCTTTATAATAATTATTATATTTCGCTACTCTATCGAATTGAGATTTTTTGCTGTTAAAAAATAAATGAAAGAAACTAATAATTAATAATAGAAATAATAGATAACTTAACCGGTCGTAATAACGTAGTTATTGGCTGCTTAATATGTAACCGGTAAATCATTAATTATATTAATGGAAATAGTAAATATTAAGAATAACTACTAAAACTATATAGGTTCTATAGGTAGTATAAAAACTAAATAAAAAAAAATATAATAAAACTACTAAATATATAGTAAAAAAGAATATAAAGTGTAGGCTTTAAAAGTTATTTCGTATCAATTTAATCGATTATAGTATGGAGAGTTATTTTTACATAAAATTAGAATAAAAATAGAAAATTAGTCTAAGACTGACCACTTATTGGCTACAATCGCTTGAGTTGACATTTGCAAAAGTTACTATCTTGTCACTTGAGTTACTAAATAAATAAAAATAAGGTACTAAACAGTCTCCAATGCGTTTACCACCATTTTTGCTGTCAATATCGAATAAACAATCCAAAACGACTTAAAGTAGACTTTAACAGTAAATTAATATGTAGTATAATAAAGTCAGATAAAAAATCCTAACTGAATTGTACACTACACTGTAATAGTGAAATAATCATTAATATAAAAAAATCAGATAAAAAAAACCGTAACTGAATTGTACCCAAAACCCCTTTATACAATGACTGGCATACTTGACAACTGTACCATAGCGTACCGTATAATATAAAAATATCAGTTAAAAAAATCCTAACTGAATTGTACCACACCTTTTGTGCTATATGACATGCTAGTATACTGTACCACAAAATCTAGCCAATCTACACAACCAGCAGTACATAACGTTGGCTTGGTTGCGTCATGACGCCGCTCACCGCACCCCCACCGTTACCAGGCCTTAGTAGGAAATAGTACCAGTTTATTAATAAAGTAAACAGTACCACAGAGGTTCGAATCCCAGGCACGCACCACTGATTTGTACCCGAGAGAAGGAGAGTAATATTTTCGAGCTTATGTTTGTTTGTACGAGAATCACGCATTATATGTATATCTCTCGTCAACCCATTATCGTCTCACTGCTGGGCACAGGTCTTCTTTCAGAGTGAGAGAGTTCTAGGCCATAGTCCACCGCGCTGGCCAAGTGCGAATTGGTAGACTTCACACACATTTGAGGACTCTTTTTTTATGAGAACTCTCAGATGTGCAGGTTTCCTCACGATGTTTTCCTTCACCGTAAAGCAGTGATAATTA
>DWNE01003419.1:0-16720 GCA_018249875.1 Cecropterus toxeus | reverse complement strand
TCAGGATCATTTAAGTTGGTAAAGGCTTATTGAAGGTTGTTAGTACATAATTGCGAAATATTTTTGGAAATATAATTTTCTTTAACTACCTTTGTATTATGTAAGGAAAATAGCAGTTTTATAATAATAATAAAAGCCATGATCATATCCATGGTAATATATTCGAAATTCAAAAGCAGTTTACGCATTCACAGATATTAAAAAACAATACATCCAACGTTAAGTCGACGTTAAACAAAAGGAGATAACGAATTAGTTTCTTCCGAAAACGAAAAAAGGTTGATATGGTATAAATCAGAGATATATGTATTTCTTTTTACTATCGTTAATTACAGAAGGGCGTATATAAATAAAGGAGGCGCGCGGCCATTGAGGCGGGCTGGAGGCGATCACCGCGCCGCGCCGTGTCGCGACAAGGAAATGCACTTATCGTACTGGCCTGTGAAAAACTGTTTCATCCCGCTGTCGTCGGTTAGTTGCGCCAACAACTCGCCTTAGCCCGAAGTCAATGCCTCCACGGCTAACGTTACACCGTTTGGGGTCCCAACAAGTAAAAAACTCACAAATCAGAACAATCCCGTCTCAGGAAACAATAAGAAATCCATTCATGTCCACTTTATACTGGATCGTTTCCTCTTTAACCATCGACATATTGCCCAAACACGTTTGGACGACCGACAAGGTGATTCGTAGCGGGATTAGGGATACAAGGACTAAAAATTGAAATGAGACGCTTTCGATAAAAAAACAGGGAGAGTCCCGACGGAAAATTAGCCTTACTTACAAATAGCATACTACGTTTGGAACTTTAAGGTAACTAACTAAATTAGTCAACATTAAAGTGCTCAGGTAATTAAAATTAATATTACCTGAAAAAATATATATAAAAAATTATGTATGATTATTTTTAGGACATTACTATTAGCAGATGTACAGGTGTATACGTAAGTAAGTGCCGTTGAATATATCAAGAACTCTATATTTTATAACCCAAAGTAGGCTTATCTGCACACCCTAATATCCGTGAGTAATTAATGATTAGCACGTAATTAGTGCAACGCGAATAAATCCCGATCACGGATAACCGTCATAAACCCGTCAGCGCGTTCGGATAAAAAATAAACAGAAGTCTTTGATGCATTATCGATACAAATAAATTGTCCGACCAAGAATGAATATCGATAAATTGAAAATGTAAAAACATATCATCGATTATTGTAAACAGCTGGCGGGCATTTATGCAAAACGGCTCATTCATCGGACCAATTCAACAGCGGTAGCGAACGTAGGGGCGCTATAATTGAAACTTACGGATTAGACCTGCGGCCTCGTCCGGGACGCCCACAGCCGAGCTGCAACGTGTTTTACCCGGTTTATTGATTGTAACAGTCCATCGTCGATATCAGTTTTTAAAATGAATAAAAATTAATTCGCTCTTTACTCGGTTGTAATTTAAAATCCTATTATTAGTGTTTGACTAATGTCTTTAGAACTTCAGATACACTAAAAGCGTGGCAAAATTTATCACTTGAAGTTGAACTAGAGGAATAATAGGAAAGTTTGTAAATTGTCTTGTAAGTAGAGGTTAAAGCAATCATAAGCAATCTAAAGACAACCAAATCATTGCGAGACATAAAATTATTTTTGTGAAAATAATATTTCAGTAAACAGTCTTGTTAATAATAATGTAGTGTAATACTAAAATAGATTATTGTGCAAGTCTCTATGAAATACTTTCCTATAATTTTATTTTATTATACCGTGCTTTAATTTGTCTTACAATATGATATGATTTTGTACGTGATATGAACAAATTGACTTAATCTACAGCAAACAGTTTGCCTACGTTTATATATCATATTTGTACCTATATCTTCCGGGACTAACTTGCTGACTCGCTTCAAACTTGGCAATTTACATAAATCTAAACTTTTACTTGACAAAGGCCTTATTAAAATCTTAAAGAGAACTTTAATTTGCGATGACAGCTACATCATTAATCTTATTAAATCGCACACAACCTCCCAACTTCTCTATTACAAGCGCAACAGGAAAATGCTCGGAAATAAACATTTCAAAGATAAAAATCATATTCTTTCGTAACAAGAGCATAGCTTAGGGCATGCTTTGTAATTACCGAGGAAAGTTTTCATTGAGCAATAAAACTTAAATAAAAAATATAAGAAAATCCGACCATTAAAAACATTTAACACTAATAAGTACCTATTGTAGATACGTACTGAACCACTAAACACTGATATTTTGATTTAAGCGTATAGTTACTAATAAGGATAAAGGATAAACGGATGTATAAGTGGTCGTAGTATTCTAGTCAGAGTTTTAATAGGTAAACATGACACATTCGTGTGTCACAGAAACTATATTTATATTTTTTTAGGGTTCCGCGCCCAAAGGGTAAAAACGGAACTCTATTACTAAGACTTCGCTTTCCATCTGTCTGTCTGTCCGTCTGTGAAATTAGGCTGCATCTCATGAACCGTGATAGCTAGAAAGTTAAAAATTTCGTAAATGATGTATTTCTGTTGCCATGAACCGTGATAGCTAGAAAGTTAAAAATTTCGCAAATGATGTTTTTCTGTTGCCACTATAACAACAAATACAACAAAGTAAAATAAAGGACTCCCCCTTATTTTATTTTGTTTTTAGTATTTACATGCACATTATGCAACAAACGTTGTTTTATAGATACTGGTACGGATGAACATTGGTATGCGCATCCGACTCGCATTTGACCGGTTTTTTTAATATAACAAAAACTAATCTGAATACATTAAAAAGGAACCTAAATTAAATTAAGCATGTTGATACAATATCAATACTTAATTAGAAAGCGGCGGTGAAAATTGTCCGGGGTTGCGCTACCCCATCTGTAGTTAATTCTATTTAGCCAATTGATTGTGCCACTTAACCCGTACCGTGGCAGCTGAACGTAAATCTTTCTAACGGCTGATTCGCAAATAAAACTGGCGAGACGGGCATTCCTGATAGCGGTTATCGTGCCGGTCTCATCTCGCTTGTCTTTGCATTCGGTTAAACAAATAGAGGCCTCGACGGGTCGGTAGGCAGATCGTAATTAAAAACTATATTCAACCGATGCCGTATATTACGCAGATGGTGGCCCCGGGCTGTTACTCACTTCGTCTGGCCACCTCCCAGCCATTTAGTGTTTATGGCCGCACCGCAGAAGAATATAATTTAACAACAGCAGCATTATAAATCGTCAAATTAACCACATCAAATCCCAAACATGAAAACGCGGTGTTACGTAATAATTGATGAATGCACCCAGAAATAACTAACGTAGTTGATACATTTATGTATGACAATTAATTATTCAAATAACTAAAAAGTAATTCCTAATATTTTTATTTTTTAAAGTCATTGATTTATTTAATTTTAAAGATAAAAAGTGGTCTATAAATGTTTATCTCAGATAACGGGAATCATTTATACGGTCAAGTTGCATTAACTCTTAGAAAGAACTACCGGAAATGACATAATCTACTTTTTACCCCTAACATAGGTTTCTAAAGTACAAAAAATAAAGCTCATCCATAGGGATGAACACGCGCAGTGCTACGCGCTGAAGCTCGTAAATTAATAAAAACAAACACGCGAAACTTTCACCCGAATTATTAACACAAGTTGTCCGACAGCGCCCGAGAGACTAACGAGATTACAACAAAAAAAAGCATCAATTCATAATCAGAAGCCAATTAAAGAACAAATTACAAATAAAATCAAACATCACAAAATAATTACAAACAATATAGAATTGAATGCCCGAGCGGTACGTAATTAGAAACAATTGTAGATACAAAAATTATAAACGAGAGGAGCGATGTGGAAGTAGCGGGCATCCGATTCTTGTTTATAAGGCGGCCGGCCCATCTCGTCCACACTAAAAATTTGATCGTATCTCCAATATTTTAATAGGTTTCCGTGGCGGCACCTCTGCTGGTCAGTAATTGTATAAAGTATCTCTGGAGGGATAAATTCAATATTGCGGCCGGGGCCGACCGCGGATCCCTCTGCGCCGGCTCGTGATAAAGCTTAAATCAACACACGAAGTAATTACAATCGAGCCACACTTCATCACAGATGCGAATAGTGATTAACTATCGCCCGCCTTCGGTTCCGCCGTCTCGCTGGCACCCTTATCATCACTTGAATTAGAGTCCAAAACGGCAAGAGCTTATTTTAATGGCTGTGACTTAATTTCAGTCCGCGGGGCCTTATCGATTCGAAAGCATAATTGTTGGCATTGTTTAAACCGAATGGCAAATAATAAACGTTTTTAAATAAGATCATTATAATATTATCTGTAAACCGAGATTGTGATTGTTTTTTTTTATTTCCTTTTGCGATAGAAGCAAAAACCGAACATGCACCAAAGCATGCAAGGTAATGGGTCTAAATTGGACAGGACGGCTAATTGAAGATGAATAGAGACGCCTGACTATTCCCTGAGAATTAAGTTAATCGCATGGAAATCTAATTTACCAGACTTTGGCGCCACACATTTTAGTATAAGTCAGAAGTAGATGTCACGGCACAGGACTAGGCCTAAACATTTGAATCAAAAAATTCGAACACTGCCACGATACGCGAACTGTTTCAGTTAAAGACTATCCACATTTGCAGAGTTGGCGCAAAAAAACACCCAGCCAAAATACTAGTTTTTTAGATAATTAGCTTTACATTTCCATTTAAATTTCTGCCAGGCTTGAGGTCGAACCATGGAACAACTAAACAATAAACAAATATGACAATCATTAAGTCCTAAAGTTGTGGTAGAAATTGTACTGAACCAATCCTACTAAGATTTTACAAAATCATAAGTAAAGGCACCACTAAATTTCTTCAAATTCCCATGTAGCAGTAAAAATAAAAGCAATTATAGTCATCTCCTATCATTTCAATTGACAAATATGTAGTGACGGTATAAAAACACGAGTACAGTTTGTCGATCTTTTGTTATTGGCTGACAAAGTGACTGACACGATGACGTTTGTATTGATACTTGACGGAGATTGACAAGCAAAACGAGAAATAAAAGTAGATTAACTACGAACAACTCTCAGGAACAAATTGAGAATAATTTTATAGAAATGAAAGTTGATGAAAATCTTTTGAAACTTAATGTAATCCAAAACATCGTTCTTTAATTTTTAGGTAAGACACCAGACCATCGGTCCCTTTGAATTTGATTAATTAAAAGTTTTGCATCGCAAAGAGTACCTAATCTTAACGCAAGGGTTGTACTGAGTGAACTTCTTTTGTATTTTATCCTTTATAGAGAAGTTTATCAGTGAAACAACGCTCAATCTGCAACAGAATATAAAAGTTTTACAATAACGTACACGCCTCGGGCGAGAAGATCATCAAAAACGAGAATAAATTCTTTCTAAACTTGCCCATCTACTTACCGAAAGTATTATTTAAAAGAAAGCGATAATATTGAAAGGGTTCACAAAGGGACAGTACAGAAATATATACAAACAAAAGTAAATTATATTC
Organism: Cecropterus toxeus; assembly: GCA_018249875.1. NCBI lineage: Eukaryota > Metazoa > Arthropoda > Insecta > Lepidoptera > Hesperiidae > Cecropterus > Cecropterus toxeus. The sequence goes on along the minus strand of DWNE01003419.1, from coordinate 11,179 downwards.
CAAGATATTAAATATCTACGATAATACAAATTTATACCAAAACATACATACGATACGGTAGTCGCGATTGTTTCGGGGAATATCAGCAAATATATGCGGAACTGAATATTATCTGCTCTCGTTAGCATAGCACTTAGACGATAGAAAATTTCAAACCCTGTTACAATTGAATATCGACATAACTGTAACACAATTGTTCTTTGCGAAGATATGTTATCAGCAAGACAATGGGCGTTTAAACGCAAAAAATACAGCAGCGCTACTTTCTCTCACAGTGGAATAATGATGGATGAATAGAAGGGCGAATCAAATTGGTGAACGTGAGAGAGGTAATAAAAATATTCCCAAATACTAGTCCACTGGCTTAAGCAGAATTGTATATTAATATGTAGCTCTCTAAGCATTACATAAAAAGGAACTTATAACATGTTATACATCACATAAATAAACGTTTATTTTTCGAATAAAATGTTTAATACAAGTAATCATTAATTTTAAGCTTTAATTTCTTCAATCAATTGTAACACCTAACAAGATCTGCGAATGCGACCCAATAAACGGTGGAATTACCGACTGTTCAGATTACAATACGCAACCATGTTCGGATATATCTAACGAAGCACATGTAGTGCTTCAGTTTAATGCAGAAACGTTGTCTATACATACATATATTAACATTTATAGCATAATGAGGGCGTTATACCGCGCTCGAATTCGGTACTGCCGTGGGCGGGCGGCGGTCTCGCACCTACTTCGCTGCAAGCGGCCTCACCCAATTAGCCTTAAAATAATGAACATGTTTTATATTTTCACTCGAGTGCGGCGTGTTCATCCCCGTTTGCCCCGGGAGGTCATGATGCCGCGGCCCTCTCGCGCTACGTTTTACACGGAGTACCTTCGAGTAGGTAATATAATTACAAAGGGACAATTCGGCTGAACTTTGGATCCGTCGAGTATGTAACGTTTTGTGTAAAGCGGTCCCCATAATAATCCCGTTGCGAACTTCGCCGGCGCTCATTAGTGTGTTGTTGCATTGTCCTGATCTGTGCTCTCCTATTGTTGCTTGCCTAAGTGCTGCGGTAATAATGCGATAGGGTAGTCGAGTACCATCCAAACAGTTATCATACAAATTAGCTTTTGAAGTACACTAATAATACGTACCGAGGGAGAAACCGCGTATTAAATAAATAGGTAACACAGAAGTAATAAACGTCGATACGCTAAAAGAAATTACTTCTTTAATGTAAATAGTGTAACATCATAATGAACCGCGGCGTCTAGACGGCGTAATTTAATTTTATTTGTCCGTGATTTGAATGCAGCGACATAAGTGATAATGATTTTATTGAACAGTAAATACACAAAACGACCGCACATAAAACCGACCGAATGATAAATGTTTAGAGTTGGCGCACCGCAATTACATTTTTAATAAGCATTTAACAGTTTCCTGCCTCTTTAGTCTACAAATAACGCGACTGCTTTCGAAGATTTAACTAAGCCTGAATAAATAATCAATTTAGTCGGGCCCGCGCGGCTTCTGATCGATTGCCACAATAGCGACCGGATGATATACTCCGCGTGCCGCGACGATAAATATTCCGAGACAAATGTTTAGAGCGTCTCCGGAGAGTTGCGGTGACACTAAATTTAAAAGCTTCAATTGTACAGAAATAACCGAAACACGGTTAAGATCTTTCGAAAACAAATCGTGTATCGGGCGGTTGACGACAATCGTGATTGACTGCGCAAGTGAACGTCTCTAATATAAACAAATTAATAGGGAGCTAGTCGATCCCGCGGCGGTGGTGGGCATAACTCAGCGGCGACGGAGACGAACCGGGGCTCCGATGAGGAACGGCATCGGGATGTCATTACACTATTTACTAAAAAATATTTCATGAGTCAGTTGTAAATCAGGCGCCGAACATCGTTGTCTCTTGCTTTTATAACGCATACGCTTCCTGTCTACCGGCGACGTTATGATTATGATTTTGAAGGAAACATAATTCTCCAGAGATAATTTTTGAGCATCAAAGTCATATTTTACAAGGCCCGCTGTAGTTTTTATTGTTACAGTAAATCAAACGGCATTTCGAATTATTATCTCGGAGGCGCGTTCCGAATCCGTTTTCGACTTCCATTATCTACGGCCATTAACGTGTTACATGTGTTAATCACGTTCTCTTAGGGGCGTCTTATCAAAACGGGAGCAATTTTAAGAATGACAGCGCGTATAAATAAAGGAGTCTTTACATTAATTATGAGCTTAATTATGTTAGAATCCCTTTGATTTACAAGCCGCTCATTGCCGCCGCAAACGAATTGTAGTGGCTTAGCGGAGTTTCTCGCGCTCTGCCTACGGTTTCGTGGTTATAATTATTTTTGTCGTTGAACATACCTAGTGCTATACCGAGAACTATATATCGAGATGAAAGTGAATTCAGACATGTTGACGCCCGTGCCATTTGCAAGGATTAACTGGTAAGAGCGCTCCCAAAAAACACATGTCAACCACTAGACAGTAAGTTTAGAACGAAACAAAAATAATACAATTTTTCGTTCATTTTAATTTTAGACGAGTGGCAATGCGGCGGATGTTACATTTTCATACCGTTTACGACATAGAATTAGATAAATCGAAAGGTAAACGAAAAAATTTTCAGGAGACATCTAAAGTTTTTTTTTTTCAAAATTATCTGGTTAAAAAATTATTCAAACTTTTCACACTGAACACCAAAAATATAACTACCACACTGAACAATAAAAACAGTTTCGTCGAAATTCTAAAGGGTAATAAAGGATTGTCCTTTTTAATCCTTCAGGATCTTGACGAAACTATGTAGTCGAAAAGAAAAACTATCTCAGAAAAAACATTGTAGCGTAAATTCAATTTCGGTAGTTGCCACAATTGCAAAGTAATATTAACAATACTCATAATACGAACAATACAGATGAAACAAAGCTGATACAAACTCTGTACAAAAGCGCGGCCATGTACGCCGGCGGCGCCACGACAGCGAACGATATTTGGAAATATGGAAATATACTTGTACGTTACCATTTCAACTACCTCAATATACGTACTACAAATTTCAACGCTATAACTTGTGCAATGAAATGAACATATAATTTACATACGGATTTAGATTTACCTAATGGAGTCTTCGTAAAATTTGCTGTAGAGTTTTTTCAAGTTAGCTCCAAAACTCGGATAATATGCTTGAACTTAATTCGCAAATGTATGACAGTACCTAAAAAACAAATACATCCAATAAAATATTGTTTTGGAATTCGATATTATACGGAATCACGAATATACCAGTAGATATGGTTAATTATTTCAATGTGCAAAGTATACATGTTATTATGTTGTGTATAAAGGGTTCCGACACGGTTCTGTCACATTTTACGATTTTTTTGATTATTATGCAGGGTATCTTTACATTTCCATTTCAAACAGTAACCTATATTACCCTGCGTTAAATCTTCATTTTGAGTCAAAGCTCCGTAAAATTCTAAATTTTAAGAATATCAAGTACGAATTGGGAGATTTTGTACAAGCGGGCGTAGTGAAACTGTACGTTTCATTGTAATGGCAAAAGCTTGAAAAAAAGGAAGATTTTTCAAACTACAGATACTGCAAAATCGTACATAGGATTTCGAAGAGACAAAAGTTTGAATTTTAAAAAATGGTCGAAGTCATATCTTGGTGCAGATGAAATAGTCGTTCCCCGTGGGAACAGGCGCGACGCCGCTAGCGTACACGCCACAGAAGACTGAGCTTCAATACTGTCGGGTTAGTAACAGATAGAGAATCGGCTTTATTTTATGTACTGCTCTACTTTTCACAAATTTGTGTATACCGAGTACTCGCTTCTGCTCTTTATCGATTTAAACAGCACAACAATGTACACATACATACATTGTTCGACGCGCATATATTTGTGTCTTATTCAGATATACTAATTCAACGACCAACAAACACGATCATTTTTAATTTAATTACTATTGAAACTAAATATATAAATAACTTCTAATATATAAAATTCTCGTGTCACAGTTTTCGTTGCCATACTCCTCCGAAACGGCTTGACCGATTTTCATGAAATTTTTTGTGCTTATCCGGTATCTATGAGAATCGGCCAACATCTATTTTTCAACCCCCTAAATGTTAGGAGTAGTACAACCCTATTTTTTATTTTTATTTTTTAGACAAAATTCTTAATTTCTATTTTTTTATGATACAACATACAAAAATACATACAATCCTCAATTTTCACCCTTCTACAATCAACTCTTATTTTTTAATAGGAAATTATTTATATGGCAAAACAACGTTTGCCAACGTTTGCCGGGTCAGCTAGTTAATTATATCTTTGTTGTCAGCTTAAAAATAATTTTACTAAATTATAATGATATTTAGAACTAAAGACATTATTAGAACTGGATCAATTCCCATTTCCCATTCCAATTAGCCCAAATTTGGATTTAATTCCAGTTTCTAGCCACTAAATCGTGAATTCTAAATGTATTTAAGTCTGCTGCTAAATAATGAATAAACTCATAAATCGTCTCAGCAAAACATCGAAGATCGGAATGTACCTACTGTAAAGCATTTGGTTCTAATCGCTTAAAAGGATAAAGTGCATAACATCGCGTGCAACTAGACACTGCAAATTAGTATCAAGAGGTAGTGAGTTGAATGAAATAGATCTAAACTTACAAATGGAGATGGAGAGCAAAATTCAATATACATTGACGCAAATCGGATTGAATCGGAACGCGGGCTGATTTTCCGTTCACTGTGAAATGGATGCGATTGAATAGACGAACGCGAAAACCATCTGTCATCGGAGGCATGGAGTAAGACCATTGCATCGTGGAACAATCGCGCGATTGTCCCTGTTAGACAATCGGGGAATAGCTGGGAGCTCTATTTCTGCCTAGTGTTTAGAAACAATAGCTCGGGGCTGCAATTAGTTTATCCGATAGATGGTGGTCGAACGAGTCGTAAATCTACTCTCTTGCCACCAGTGGGCGCAGTGTACGTGGCGCCGTATGTAGATTCCGCACGGTTAATTAATGTGCCATGGTAAAGTGCGAGGTTGCTCCCCGTCCCCAGTTGGGTTACGTAAATTGCGCACCCATCTCTCCCCGATGTAGGTACGATAGCTCCAGTTTTGGTAAATTAAAATTCGACGCCTAATGCCGCTACGCAACGTGTTGGTGGTTAAAAACACACGCAAGGGTTGATTTATGGAACTGTTACAATATGAAAAAATGAAACAAATATTTTCATGATGATGTTTAAATATATTAAAAGTGACCTAAAAACCTTCATTCGAAGACACATACAAAATGAATGTGATAAGCAAAACTAAGAAGGTAGGTATTTCTGATCATTACATCTTCGAATACTTGACCAAGAACCATATGCCAAATACATATAATATAATAAGTACATGGTTTGGTATATTCTTTCTGCTTTCGTATTAATATAAAAAATATATTTTCCTGATTTAAATTAGTCAATTTCTCGGTTTTCACGAGTCTTTTAATTAAAATTGACGATGCGGCAATAAAAACATATCAAGGAAAGATTTAACTTTATTGACTTAGCTTTTCGTTTTTATCTATATTTTAGTTTAATAGGATAGAAACGTTAAGATTATCTATTATAAAATACTAACTAATGCAAATTGCATTTCACTAGAATGAGTAGTAAAGGGTATATGTCACTAATTTTATTGTTCTCGAGTTGAGTTCCAGCTTCTTCCAAGACAATTTTGGTATTAACTTATAGAATCAAAACGATAGGGAAATAAATGTAAACAACTAGAATTTGAAAGTATGATTAAACTTCCTTTATAATTTCAAAACAATCTGTGACAAACTCAATCTGTGAGAATGATGAGAACATGGAATATAAATGTTATAAAATATTTGAATTAATAAGTAAAAATAAGTAAATAGAAACAATAGATTAGGTTAGAGTCACATATAACTGTTTATCATATCTGAAAAACACTACGCCGAAAAATTTAGTCATTTTAGTTATTAAACACGATCATCAATATCAGTGAATGAATCAGTCAAATTGCTACCAATAATGATAACTCAATCTGTTAAAATTTCAACTCAATTAAAATAAACAGTATCTTCATTAGATTTGTATATCACAACAAACGCAACTCCACCGAGGTTATTCGTATTGGAAGTTAATATAAGCTCAAAGCTGTTTGTCATACGATCTTCACAATCGCATTTGACTGACAGATCGTCCCCCTCATTGTCCCTTCGGTGGTGAATTTCAATCAGCATGCTTTCGTGTTTTGCAATAACAAACCAAATCCCGCTCGTGGTGGCTTCCATAAATGCGTGCATACATATCAGTGTAAATTTTCGATCGACTACTACTAATGGGATGAACGGTCGGTACTTGGGTAAATTAACAGTTCCAGTGGCGAACGGACTCGACAAATGCATATAATAACGTGTTATTATTCAATCGAGCATAACGACGTTTCAAATCATATTTGCATTTTATGTACATTTTTAATGTACATTTATATTTCTTTGGCTAAAACTCAAATCTATCTACATGTTATACTTCAGTTCTCTATTATGCACTTATTTCGACTCATAACATCGAACCATATGATGTGAGTACTTACAAAGAAAAATAAATCAATGAAATACTTTGCTATGCATAAAATAAAAAAATTATACCTACTTATTGGAATTCTTACGTGTCACAGAGTTGCCAATGTGGATGAAACCCAAAAAAATAACCACAAACCATTCCAAAGGTAAACAAAAGGCGAATTGATTAAAAATAAAATCCTTTAGAATTCGAATCGGACCAAAGCGCTAATTTGTTCGAGGAACAAATCTGAAAGTCAGCCGGTACAGTATTTATCCCCTTTTCTAAACCCACAAACACGCTCGGCCCGAAGGCCGATGCTTTACATTTACGTGTGTACGTCCTTTGGGAAAAACATAGATATGTTGATTTTTTAACCAAAAAACAAGATTATCAGTAATTTTATAATGGCTATTCAATTAAGAAAATAGTAATTATAATATTAATATTACATAAAATCACGTAATTATGGAATAAAACTTGCATAAGATAAATACTTATCGCTGCTTTGCATAAACAATCGCGAAAAGTTGAAAAGCTGGTGCAACTGCATTGTGCTTAATCTGATTTTAATATATTTCTCTTATTTTAAATTTATTCATTTAAAAATATATAACGGAAAAGCATTGTTTAATTTTTGCTTGATTGCATTTTGTGTTGTGTCATTATTCAATCCAAGCAGCGACATAAATTCGAAAACAATTATTTTCATCTAGTGAAACATTTGCGAAGTTATATTTGTCGCATTTAGCCTATCTTGAAATTATTAAGTGCATATTATACATAATAAACTCAAATGTGTATATAGTACCTACATGTCACAATGAAGGCACCATGAAAATAATTAAAAACAAAAACGAAACGGACAGTGCCAACACCTTATAGTTGGCGCCAGAACCAAATTACCGGAGCAACGAGAACGCTTACTCGTCTCCTTTCAAATTTGATTGTGGCTAACATAACGCCCATGAACTCTATAATGAAACGTCTGGTATAAAAACAAAACTATGGGCATATATGATTAGGTCGATACACGAGTAAGGTAGAACCACTAAACAAACAACCATTATAATAATGCAACGTCACCGTGTTCGAAATCACTTATTGTGGGAGTGACTTGCAGTCACAAGTGCCTTATGCTGCGCCTAGACCGTGTTCGTACGAGACCCCCCGTCTTAGCATTGCGTAATGTACGATTTGATTGTTCAAAAGCAGATAGTGTTTACGCGGACATTAGACAAATTTACATCGAACGAATTTGTTAACATGTCACACAAAAGAAAGTGTTTACAGACACAACTTACAAACGTTTGGATAACTGCTCGAATTAATTGCTCGAATCTTATTGGAATTTGAAACTGCTATACCTATATTAAAAAAATCAATTCCATTCAAGAACCCATAAAAGAAATGAAGTCGGTCGTGTGTTTAACATCTACAAAAATTGTTCAAGGATCGGATTCAATTCACGGCTTTAACTTATTTTACTATTTGCAAGATTTTTTATTAAATATCATCATAATCAATACTACGTTATGCGATGAGATTTGAGATGTTTAAAATTGTTAAATTCAAATTAAAGTTAAAAATTACCTGGTACCTAATATACGGTATATATTTAATCGTGATATGTTTTTGTTATCCCAATTTAAAGCACCTATGAGACATGGTTTACGAATGTCTAAATATAAATAACGTTTTTCCTTGACATGGAACTCTAACCCAACAATAAACCTTTGCCACGTCCACAATAAGACAATAAGTATAACATTCATAAGGCCAGTGTCACATTCAAAAGTAAAATAGAAAAAACATTTGTCGGTCGTGTGTTCGACACCCACAAACATCGACGGATGGTTCAAATGAGGCGCGGCGTCATCTCGGGTTGCACCGCGTTGGCGCCGGCCGACACATTCGAGAAGTTAGCACACCCATTGAAGGGCGACAAAAAAACAACAATACACCAAAAGCTCTGGGCCGCGCTCCGGTTCACTGTGTAACAAGCGAGCGTAACGAACGAGCAGGAACGATTGCTTGAACTAAACGAATTGTTGGATTAGGTCGTTTTACAAAATGTGAAATAATTCCCGTATCATAAACGTAACCAATGCGAATAATTTGTACGCACTAAAATCGATACTAAAACCCTTCCGAAAGAAACGCTAAGTGCTTAGATAGCACGTATTTAATTGGTCAATCAAATGGGATTAAAATTTAGACGTGCATAAATCATTAAGCGAAATCACTGTCTTAATTAGACCGAGAGATGTCAACGGAGGCGAAGCGACGTACCGGAATAAATCAGGATTTAAATTGCTTTCCGCAACGACACTCCCACCGTCGACTGGGCGTTAATAGCGCGTGCAACCGAAATCTTAGACGCATGTTTGGGAATCATTTTTTCTCTTTGAAATCGTATATCGTCTATGCCAGTCCCCTCACGAATAAAAAATGAACAAGGCGCGCATGCAATCCATGATTCTCTAGATTAAAATACTAATTGGATTGCAGTAAACTGAATGAATACATTGAGGTAGCTGGGCGCAGAAGTAACACAGATTATCAAATAGTGATCATAGAAATATATTAAAGTACAAATGTACATTTAAATGTAATTTCTTTTCAAATGTAGCTTGATCTTTTTCAAACTTTCTTAGAAGAGACAAATGTAACAAAAGTAAATCAATAATCGAAACAATCTTATCCTCCAATGTTTTATATGAAGTAAAAAATATTGTCACGTTATATTATTGTCATTTTGTATTAGATTAGATTTTACATCACAAAAATCGAGAACATCTTTAAAACATAACATGAAGCAAAGAACGTCGAACGATTCCAATTTAATTATCCCGATTACTAGCTAGCTCCGCCCATTCGAAATCGAACGATCGTAAATCAACAATAATAACGCTGAGCTTTCTACTTTATTGGCCAAACAAATCTTTATAAACACAATTACATGGTCGTTAACGAACAATTAAATATACCAAATGAAGTTTTAGAGGATCATGGGTCAAACCAAACGATTTTTATAAAAGATAAACGTTAACTTTGATTCCTTTTGTACAACTATAAAAAGCCTTCCGGGACTGCAATCGCAGGTAGAGAGATGATTCAAGGAATCGGCAATAATATGCAAATATAAATAATCCATTCCTATTGGGAATCGAAAGTCTATAATAATACAGTAATCAACCCATCAATGTGTAAAGTTATAAGTACGATCACACAAGATTTAAAACAGATTATCTTAAAGAGTTCCCTGTATCTTGCTGACTAATTGTTTGTTTTGAGATAAGCGATTTAATAAGACAATATATTTTCCAAATTTCCTACTTAACTACTTATGTCTTTCTACCTGTAAAACATCGAATTCCTTTAGAAAACGTTACAGATGAGTCACAAAAAATCTCTTATCAGATATCACGTTATCTCAGTTTGTAATACGAGAAAGGCATTTTGTTACTGAGCTGTTGAGATGAGCCCATGCGAAAAAAATTGCATACAACTTTTATCTTAAATAGATAAATAGAAAATTGTTTGTCTGGTTTTGTATGGGTTTAGAATAACATAACTGTCAAGATAAAACGTCTTTTAATCTATCTTACTAATGTAAAAAGGTAATATTAACTCAAGGCTTTGCAAAATGGATGAAACAAATTATTTTATTATGACTACAATAAAAATTACAAAACAACTTTTGTTGAAATTCACGATCATAGCGATCAAAAGAAAAAAGATTTATTACGTGAAAACAGAGAAATTTAAAGAAGATATAACAACAAACAATGCAATTCAACCTATCACGAAGAAAAAGTATAAGTGCCTATAAATTGTAATGAATGAAGTTAAATGTTTCACGAGAGACAAATAAATACACGACAAGTTCTGTTACTTTCTGTGAGTTTGTTGATGTTTAAAAAATAAAATGAGCAACGTCACATTAAATCCTTAATTATGATTATACTAACTGGACATGCAAAATATTTAGATCAATAGATGAGTATGTTGTTAACACTTGAAAGATATTCAAATTTTACGGAAACGGACCCGAGCGACACCGCGGGCGGTCTTTAGTCAATTAATAAATATCAAAACTCTTTAGATAGGAAGCAATGATGACACATTTAAGTGTCTCGTTTCTAAGAGTTACAAGGTGGACGTAATAAAAAAATGTCGTACAGACCCACACACAGAGATATTTCCACAAATCGATAATTCTATCAGCGTGCGAGGCAAATACGAAAATAAGCATAAGCATCAAAGTGTTTTTTAGTGGAGAAACGACAAATGTCAAGCAGAAAAGCCCAGTAGCAAACACGTGTTACATATTGTCTGACAATATTTACTGTTGCTTTATTAGCTGGCGGGGCGGATAGAAAATGAAAACGACCATCATTTCAAATTTCAAAGCAGATGTTATGCACAGCGGTCGCAATGATGGACTAATTGGAGACAAATCAATTTAATAATAATATGTGGAACATGAACTTTTTGTGAAGATAATCTTAATATTTACTTCAAGTAACG
>DWNE01003418.1:0-16720 GCA_018249875.1 Cecropterus toxeus | reverse complement strand
CACACCCTTCCACCAAACTTCATCACAAGAACTGCTTCACGCTAGAAATAGGCGTGGCAGTGGTACTTCCCCGGTCGAACTACATTGGTTCTACCACCTGGCAAAAATAAAAGGTAACTACAAATAAAGTTAATCAGGAGACAAAATGAATAGCAACACTTAATAACTATATACTTAAGACTATTTCACAATAATATCAAGTCATTTATTCAAGAAATACTGAACTATAAAACAATTTTACTGCTAACGTTAATACGAAACCAAAGTGTTGGTTAATCAATCAGAGCTGTCCCGATTGTCACGCGGCTGTCACGTTGTCGTGTCCCGCGAGTAAGTATTGTTTCACCGTGCCGTGACGCTTTTCATATGTAATATGGATCGTGTCATTGTAGAGGGTTAAATATATGCAATATATATTTACAGTCCATGACAAAATGTTTGTAGAGTAACAAAAATGTATAACGCATTAATTGGTCATACTATCAAATGCTTTTTTTATTTTTGTATTAAATTAATATATTTTTAAATATTTCTTTTTATGTTTGTAAATAATATATATTTTTAAGTTTGATGTATGCATGTAGACCACGTAATAGTAATAGCAAGAGGTCATTGCCACCTGTTACATCTGTGAACAACTCCAGAACAGGAGTTTTACGTGAAACCGATTACAAATGCATTGCCACTCCTAAGGCCTAATATCGCCTCGTACGTAAGTCATCCACATTCTTCTGTCGAAATGCAAGAAATTATTCACGCTAAAATCAGTTGGTCTAGTAGTCCTCACTGGTCAAACTATACTAGTTCTATATTTTTTTTTACGATGAAGTACTACTACTAGTTCATTTTTTCTTACACTCATACAGGTACTTAAAGTCCAAAAGGTCCAAAAAGTACAAAAGGTCCGATAAAAACAGGTACTAGATATGATGGTTGAAAACCACTTCCACCAATTACGGTTGGAATGAAACATTGGAATAGGAATAGTACAAAGGGTCCCCTTTGGCAAAACAGTTCTAAGGATATTATTGCCACCTCAACATTCCTATATAATTAAGTTATCATCTTTTCGACAAATAAAATCGATTCATCAAAATCATGACATAAATCTCACGCATATTTTCGCTTAACAAACAAATTGCTTTATAATTATATGTTTTCACGCACGACTCTTGATGCAATCTACGTAGCTGACCGTACACATGGCTCAGAATTTATAATGACAGCTCTCACATCCAATAATTGCCAAATATCACGACACGCGTAGTAATTAATTGTAATTGTCAAATGGTATTTCATTCAATTTATAGTCAGCAATTACGCCTATCAACAAGATAACGTAATTCATTCGTCATATATTTTAGATTCATTCGTTTAAGTCAGAGTTTCTCAAACTTAAACTTATTTCTTCGTATACTTGTTTTGCGAAATGTTAAAAATTTTCAGTACAGAAAAAGTAACAAACATAAGAAAAATACAGCGTGTTACAATTATATTAACTATAGAAAAGACTAGACATAGACAACAAAGACAAGAACAAATGTCACAAATAGTGATATAAATACAGCGTGTTATAATTTAAGGCTAAAGATTTGTATTTTCTCAAAGTTTAAACGGACTTTTGAAGCAATTCTAATTTCGGTGTTTTATACACGAAGAGCCAGACAACCGCCACGAACTTCTGGTATACGACATTATTTACATAAATTTGACATTGTCACATGCCCCCTACGATTAGCCAGACTCCCAAATAATCCAAAACCAACTTTGACAAACCTTGCCTTACTTGGCTAATGCTACCTAGTCTAACAAAAATAATATTTACATGTATGCGTCTATACAGACGCATATGAATCGTATTACCAAGAAAATAAGACCGATCAAAGAGAACGCAGATGCAAAAATAATGACGAATGACAAAGTGAAGACTAATTGACATTCATTAATGATCATTGCATTGTCAACGGTCAATCGATGAGAGCAATTTAAATTTTAAACAGAAATAGATTGTGAAATTGTTGATCTGTGGCCAATTAATATCATATTACATTGAGCTATAGAACAACAATTTAATATATTTGACAAGTGATATATTGAGTTCATAGGACTTTCTAATTCTCTTAGCATCTGATATAACACCATATCATGTCATGATAGTGTAAGTCACAAATCAATTTATGTCATTGGTTGAATTGTGAAATCATTATAGTTAAACACATAGTATATTTGACAACCCGCGTGGAGGAGCGGCCACCATACTGGTCTGACGCGCAGTGGGTCTCGGGTTCGATTCCCGGCCAGACAGAAATATGAATGATGAGTTTAGATTCCTATTCTGGATCTGGGTTTTTGTTTATTCGTCTTTGTGACCATGGCAACCACGACACAGGAGAAAATCCTAGTTTGGGACTATACCTAAGTGTATAAAAAAATAGTTTTATTATTTTTATCATATTATATTACTGATACAAGTTACACGGCCACCCTTGGACATCTTTAATCTACCCCTGAGAAGAACAGAGTTTTAACTGAGGTCAGCTACAGATGGGTCGTTACACGAGGAATAAGTTACAATGCCCAGTATAAGTATGTATCCCTTACCACATACTTCAGATTCAGAAACAACATTGAGCAGAAATGGCGGCTGTTCCTCTGAAACGATCCACGCAGAGTTCTACCATCTTATAAATTCTAAAATACGTTCTAGACATAACAATATTCTATAAATACACACTTATTGCCCAACTGCGTCAGAAGGAGGGTAATGTTTCTTGAGCGAATGTATGTATGTTTGTGTGTCCATTTCTTTGGCACGCGCAACAGCGCAAATGGCTTGATGGATTGTGACAATCGAATCATTTCGCAAGACAAAGACTTTAAAATTAAAAAAAAAATGGCGCCTACAAATAGGGAAACAGGAAAAGAGGAGGCTCCACTTTTTTATTATCGCGACAATAGGAATATCAAATGAAAGCTAATAAATAGATAATTCTAAAGTATATATTATAATACCTTTGTTTGAGTATATAAACGTTAAATTAGATATATCGTTATGAACAAAAAAACGTTTTACACAAGCATATTCAAACACCCGTTTCCACAATAAAAGCCTGTACATAAAGTTTTGATATTTGTATAGTTTAGGGTTTAACCCAATCATTTATGAGGCAAACTGATAGAGAAAGCAGTGCGGTACGTGGAAAGTTATAATTTATCATAAGGCAATTATATATATCAATAACTTTCTCCTTAATTACTACCTTACATAGACTTTATATCCGTTTCCTACTTCTACAAATTAAATTATATCATCGTAGAATGTCTTAATTGCACACGTCATATAATAAAATACAAAAGAAATTAAATAAATTTGAAAATAAAATAAAATTGTCACAACAGCCGAACAAACGGGTCTGTCCGTCTGTTGAGCTGTCCGGATAGATCGACAAACAGACGGACAGTTACTAACAGGGTCCCCAAGAGGAACCCTTTGGGTACGGAACCCTATAAAGAATATCCTGACTGCACTAAAAAACAATTTGGTCGGTTTAAGTATTAACAAAACATTAGTAACAAGTATTAACAAAACATCCGCGCAAAGCTCCATTAAACCAATCGAGCTTCACGTCCGATGTCAGATTATCATGTCACGATACGGGCAACATGCGTTAATATTGCCGACTTGTCAAAATACTGTGACGCGTTGCAATATAGATCGCTAAACGCATAGAAGTGCCAAGTCAGCCTGATAAAATGCATGGTTTTAGACTAATATTATCGGGGAATTGATACATTTTACTGAACAAGTAACATTGTTTATATATATATATTAAAACAAAGAACCCAACTGCTTAAAACCATTTTTTGAGAGTTTTCATTTAAAAAATGAGTGATGATTTAAAAATATCGTCCCCCCTCGTCATTCATCTCCTTTGTATAGGCGCCATGAAGCCGTTTGGGCTGCAGCACTGTACTAAATAACATAGCATACATACATTAACATTAACGTCCTCCTGATGAATTGGAGAAAAATAGGATTAATTTGTAGAGTATACTACAGTTTAATTTGATATAATTTTAACATGGTTTACAATTTATTGCAAGTTACGTTAAATGACATGAATTTCCTGCTTATGACAGACTATGATGTCACTCATTAATATTGCTAAGCTATCAAAATACGGTGAGGTATCAATGCAATTTCGACCACAGAATCATGACAAATAGAAATGGCGTGTTGGCGTTAAACGATTACCAATAATTTACCTATGTATTAGCAATAAATGCGGATTTTTAAAATAACTCTCCCATTTACACATAATGAGCTAGTCATTTGCTACTTCCGTCTTATAAAAATAAATATTTAGTTAATTGTAAAACAGAATTAATGTAATAATTGATTAGTTATAAAGTCAGCTTGAAATATTCTTTGAAATAGGGGCTTCCATTTTTTATTTTATTCTAATAAATAAATAAGCTTTTTATATCAGCTTTTATGTCATATAAGATATTTGTATACCTACATTAATCTTATAACATTTCTACAGAATTTATCCCGTTATCGAACTTTATATGACTTATAACAATACATAGCTGCCCTACATTCTAATTGTAATAATGCCATCGAAGAATAAACCGGTGGAAGGGTGTGGTTGCCGATTCACTTATTGAGGCGACTATCTTATTCATTTGGACTTTGCAATGCATTTGTGATCAATTTCTTATAGAACCTCTGACCTTTATGAAGTTGCTTACAGATGTCCATAAGCGGTAGTAACCACTTACCATGAGTACCATTAGTACGAGTTTGTCTTGTTTTTTTTCAGACAAGATTGAGTCTTGTTTCTGCCAAAAATGCCCTCTGTAAATTTTAGTTCCGAAACAAGCCGCTAGGGGCGCTGCATGTAGATGTATGGGTAGAAACAAGACTCAATCTTGTCTGGAACAACAAAACAAACTCGTACTAATGGTACAGGTGGACTGCATGCTCGTTTGCTACTTTAGTCTGATAAAAAAGTGTACGGTTTCTCCTTTCGACTTGAAAGTACAATGCGAAAACGCAAACAATTGTTTTGAAACATAATAAACTCGTACTAAGGGCACAAGAGCGTGTCGGCAATTAGCTAATTACCGGACGGCGTGACAAGTTGTCACTGTCACGCGGTCGTGACAAGGCGCGGACGTCGGGCCGACAAGCTTTCGTCGGCGTCTATTATCGCTTGTGAATGGTTCAAAACGACGGCTCGAATTCCAGTTTCAAAGAAAGCCGTGGAAACGTTTGATCAACGACCGCTGTCGGAAATGTCACTCGTCCGCAAATTTTTCGTATTCAACTCATTCCTGAATTTCAGCTGCCACTTTGAAACTATTACGCGTATTTTTAACATAGCTTTGTTCTGTCCGTTTGATTTACAATTGTTGTTGAGTGCTTATTCCTAAAAAAAATGATTGTTGTTTTAACGTCAGTACATGTTTTCTTTGTTGGTTCAGACCAATGCATTACAGCTTACCGGCTTTTTTGTGGCAAGCCTGAAGTTCAACTAGGACAAAAAGACCCAGTAAGGGAGGCCCTGTTTTGGTTCCCGTTACTGGTTACCTTGACCTTCCTCCTTTAGAAGGAGGGTTGGTTCCAGACCCTCCAAAACAAAAGGCATTACCATCTCTGTCAGTTATCGGTCATCCAGATGGTTCGTGTGGTAATATGAACATTAAATTCTTGACACTACCAATTGTGAATGTATATGCTTCACAAACCATTTAGAACAATATTTTATACAACTTTCAGGCGTATTCGTTGTATCACAAATTTTCCTTCACTGTAAAGCTATAATATTTTATTTCTAACACGCACATTTTTTTACAAAAAAAAATAAAAAGTGTATGTCTGGGATTCCAACCTCAGACGTCCACAAATACGCTATCACTGCTGAAAAGACCTCAACTAACAAAACAAATTACCCTCATTTTTTAGATATTACATATTACTCAAATATATTTTATCTATCACGATACAAGCAAATGATAACATATTTAAAGTGCACCAGCACGCTTGTCGCGTTCCATTCGCTTACATGACCGCGCGTTTGTTACGGCGCGTCTCCTCTGATTTACGGCGCGCTGGCTACACAATGACGAGACGCGACAGTTGATTTTGCACGGAAGAACTAATCTAGAGCTTTACATATTATATCCAGACAACTAGACTATTCTTTATAAGGTTATTTTAGGTAACTATTTAATGCATTTTCTTACACCTTCAATGCATTGTTAGCATCAAATTGTTTAAAAGAATTTATCTAAATTGCATTCGATCACTTGTGACGTTGCAATTGTTTCCAGCCTTTACAAGGTGGTAGAACCAATGTAGTTCGATCGGGGAAGTACCACCGCCACACCTACATATTTCTAGCGTGAAACAGATCTTGCGTTTCGGTGGAAGGGTGTGGTTGTCGGCTCACTGTTATATGAGGCGACCATCTCAGATCTCGGGAGTAGCAACGCATCTGTGGTCGACTTCAGATAGAACACCTGTTCTATATGAAGTTGCTTACAAATGTCCATGGGTGGCAGTAACCATTTATCAGGTGGGCTGCTTGCTCGTTTGCTATTTCATATTTATAAAAAAAACCTGTTTATTAGGCGTGACGCCTCTGATCTAGAGCTAAAAATATTGTTTCTAGATCTGTATAAGATATTTCTAGACGTAAAGTAACATTAAACTTATTTTCACCATGTTTGCTTATGTTATAAACATAATATGTATGAAATATAAAAATCTTTGCAATTGCTTACAAACCTGTTGTCAGGGATGTCTCCTCTGATATACGGCGCGCTGGCTATACAATAACGAGAGGGAACTAAGCTAGAGCTATTTTTTCAGACATCTTTATGAGGTATTTTAGGCGTAAACTAATATTAAAAAAAAAATGTTTTTTCAACGTTTCATGTTATTAGCGTAAATCGCAACAGATCCATTGAAACGTATCAATTACCTGTAATCCTGTGTGTC
This sequence comes from Cecropterus toxeus, assembly GCA_018249875.1. NCBI lineage: Eukaryota > Metazoa > Arthropoda > Insecta > Lepidoptera > Hesperiidae > Cecropterus > Cecropterus toxeus. The sequence goes on along the minus strand of DWNE01003418.1, from coordinate 9,711 downwards.
ACGGGCGTGTCCTCTGATTTACCGGCTCTGGCTACACAAACACGATGCTACAGGTGATGATAAAACTAATTTAGAGCTAAAATATTGTTTTAAGTATGTAATCTTTGCTTATGTACGTAAACGTGTACTTGCCAGCTTTATAAGGATTTTTATTAGAGTTAAATCAGTATTAAAACATTATCGATGTTTGTGTACCTACTATAGTGTATTTATAATTACATGAAGATGTTTATTATGTTGCATTCGCTTACAAGAGTCTTTTTGTAAGCGCCGTAAATCTTTTGATTAACAGCATGCAAAGCAACGACGAAATTATAGTTGGTTTTGTATCACGTGTTTTAGACCTAACTTTTCTAGTATGATTACAATTTTTAAGTTTGTTAACGTCGTAAGCGTATGAAAGCGCACCAGTTCAATTTTATCACGTTCTGTCTCTTCTAATCGCTTAGTTACCACAAACTCTTTTGATTTATAGTGCCTTGGTAACATTATGACGAGATCTGGCAGTTGGCTGAAGAACAACGAGAGCTTGAATAATTATGTATTCTAAATAACTAAACTAACTTTTACATATTATTTTTTCTTTTGATATCAATACATACGATGAAAATGAAAGTTCGTCTGTACTTCGAATATATTCCGACAACAAATGTTCGACGGTTGAAACATTTATTTATCACCGATATTCTGACGTATTCATAGGTAATTTGTGTATGTGCAAATGTTATGAAATTCATTACAATCTTCATTTCTGGTTAATTATTCAGGTACTTATTTCGGTTTCATCTTTTTTTTGTTTTATGTATTAAAATGTGTACTTATATTTTTCAGTAATACATTTTTCAGCTTCTTTAAGATCAAAATAATATTAAAAGTATCTGCTTTCTAAATACTCGTTTAAGAAATTTATAATAATTTTGTAAGCAACTTAAAACTAACGTAAGGCATATCACACAAGAAACTACTAATTTGAATCTATTAAAAGATATCTTCATTTAATTTATAGGCTTTATCTACAGTAACTATCAAAAGGAACATCTATAAAGATATCTCCGGCTTTACGGATATACGCAGAGATACCTGTTACTTGCTATAACAAACTCTGCTCCTGGATTCACTCGCAGGCATGTTTGTTTAAACTTAAATATGGAAAAAAAACTACCCTTGGGTACTTCGAAAAGACTTTTTGTCAACATAGATGTAAGAATTTTAATTTTGAGTAGCAGAATATGATTCGTCTGGAGAGGTACCACTGCCGCTTAAATTTCTAGTGTGAAGCAAATCTTGCCTTTTCATGGATGAGTGTTATAGCCGATTCTCTTATATAAGAGCCGATCATCTCAATCCTTAGAATTAGCAACGCATCTGTGACTGATTAATAATATAACTGAAGCCTTACAATGTTATAATGGTTCTATATCTATAATTATACTAATATATAATAAATATACATATGTGATGGTGTGTCTGTGTGTTACTCAATTACGCAAAAACCACTGGTCCGATTTACATGAAATTGTGCGTGGATGTAGATTATTTAACTGCTAATTCTATAGGCTACTTTTGATGTCGATATTTTTCGGTGTACCTCCAACGGTTAGCGAGTTAAACTTACTTTTTTTTGTGACGTAGCGAAGCACCGTTGCATCAGCTAGTTATATAATATACGCAGTACATAGATAGCCGTGGCCTTAAAATTTAACCACGATAGTTACAGTACAGTTAATTTTCCCTTACAGTTATTTCAAAATACAAGCAGAAACTTTCAGCTTTTAACCGTATATTACAAGGCGAAGACGTGAACATCTTTTATCGTTCTATCGTTCCGGCGCGTTGCGCGTCACGCGATGCTTCCCAACTCTTATCGCGCACATAATTGCGTTATTTGACGTAATATTTTGCAATTTAGATATGTATCGCTATTTTTACAACAAGGTGAAAAATTTCGCAACGTTTTTGCTGTGTAGACACCGGATTAGCGTGCTGTTGCGACGTGTGTTATCTGTCCTCACATTGTAATAGATTATCAATTAGCATTGGGTTAAAAAAACGGTGGGCAATCTATAAATGATTGTTGGTTTTTTTGTCTGTCTACAAACACATATATCTATGAGTTCAAATATAAATTATTATTAAGAGCAAAATCCCGACTGCTGAAACTGAAATTAGCAGTAAGATATTTTGTATTTATAATAATTTATTGGATATAACGCTTTTTAGGAGATTGTACCAAAAGGTATTGTACGGGCTAAGACCGTAGGTACATCTTTTAGCATCAGCAGTTTACACTGCATTGATGCATTTGAGTCAGTGCACTAATGAGCTCTTTTAAGACCGGTCGCGTACTTCTCTATCACTATCATCTTAGCAATATAAGTTTGTAAGTTATTTTATTTGTCAGTTATTCCTATTAATCTGCTTCTGTCATTTACTATCATCCAAATATTGTACTGGGTCAGTCTCAACCCATACAAGTATAATAATAGTGACTATTATAACATACATATATTTAAAATGGTTTATTTACTAGTTTATCTATTTTCGGATGATACCCATATTGTAATATAATAAAAATATCCCCCTTTCTTAGTTTTTTGACGCCATATTTAACTATATACCCTCTGACAACTGAGTCGATTCCAATGATATGGCATATGGTACAATACGTAAAACCGTTTGGGCTATAGGGCGTGCCAAAAAAGTGGTCATACAATACACATACAATACATACAAACGCTTAAACATATTCCATTAGACGCGGGTTATAAAAAGATTTATCGCATTGGAAGTAACGTAAATTTTAATGAAGGTTATGTACCTAATTCAAATTATTTTTACGAAATCTTATGACAGTTCCAGTGTTTTTTTCAATTAAAGTAGCGAGTAAGGGTGCATTCCGTTGCTTTTATGTAGTCCACCTCAAAAATGATTGCAGTTCTAAGATTGCACAGGTAGGATGCTAACTCTGTGAGCAAAGTTGTAAGGCCGCGGGTAGTTTGTTGTATCAAACCCTTTAACTAGAACATAATAGTAATTAACATTCCTGAGGGTTTCCTTGCTTTCATACTACTTTGGCAAAGGGAAAATATCTGACCATACTCCAAGAGTTCCACCGTTAAATTCCAATAGTGTGATTTAGACATACAAGTGCCGCCATCTTTTGGATGTCCAAAAAAATTATCTTTCTCAGAATTTTATTTCCTGTTTAGTATGATACGAATAAATGAATTAAATAAATAAAATAATATATCAAAAATCACTTATCATCCTTATCGTCATCAATAAATAACTTCTGCGCATGATAGTCGATGCATGCAAAGGAAAATTATATTTAATTTTATAAGTATGACAAACCATTATAAAAACATTCGTCGAAACAAAAAGACAGATGAAGGACATTAATATTCGTAAAATAAACACTTAACAAGCAAACACATGCAAAGATTTTAAAAAAGAACGCCAAATATTTGCGTTTCAATCGGCACATCAAACAGGTAAACACAACAGATTGGCAATACGCAAAACATTTAGACACATGATAAAGAGCTAGTTTAAAAACTAAAATCAAATATTTGCTTCTGAATTGGCACACCAAATTAATACATACAACGGCGAACAAATTGACATAACCCAAAAATTTAGTCAAACATTTGTATCAAACTTCCATACGGCAAAGATTGGCCAACACCCGAAAGCGATAATCAAACATTTGTCCCAAGCTGTTCAGTTAAGTTAATATTTGTTGCCAGCGTTTGCTCAAATAATGGCCCACATTGACCATTAGAACGACGCAACGCGAATCGTCAATCATCTGTACGCATTAATCTTGTGCAGACAACTTGATAGATCATCGCGTTGTGGGGCCAGGACGTGTGAAAAGAATTAGGCGACTCTGCTTTTAGGATGCGGTATTTTTTATGTTTTTAGAAAGATTATTTTATCAATAGCCTATTTTAATTATGTATGAGATGTAAACACGAGTCGTACACTGTGGTTCTTGGGTTTCTTTGGGAATTAGCACACAAATATGTAAAATGTACAAACTTTCTTGCACTTTAAATATTCTTAACATGAAGTCTGTGCTTAAAGTATTCGAATTTCGAATATTTTAAGTTTCTCCATTCGAATTTCTGAGTATATGAGACTATACGGAAATCTTTAGGCTATATTAAGCTCAAGATTAGTATTGATTTGGTTTTGTTTTTTATTCGGTATAGTTTTCTAATATCATCCGTTAATTTAGACTGTAGATTTGTTGTCCATACATCCATCAGCCTTTGGAGGTCTACTATTGCCGGGCCTCCCCTTAGTTGGCTATAGCACCTATCGTACGTGTTGTTAAACCGCAGTGGATGTTCATAATACAGGAAGATGTTGCTGCTCCATACGACTCTCACGTCCACGGGAAATGAGAGAGTGCGTCTATTAAAGACAAAGTAAGACTGATACCATACGACAGTTCAGATAATTCATGAATTTCTTTGTGAACGAAAACAGAACAAAGAAATCAACCAACTTAGGCAATTTATAATTATTTTTCTACTAAACGTGCTTTCCTATCCGAATTTATGCCTTGTACTTAAATTGTTAAACACAAAAAATTGTCAACGCATCCCCTTATAGACCTAGAAGACATTAAAATGTTTCCTTCACCGGAAATTGAACCCAGGATCCTTTAGACAACCAGATTGTAGAGCGATTATTGAGTACTAAATACAATGCATTTTATTTTTGCTTTTTAAAATAATTGCCAAGTCTATACGCTCTTAAATTTAGTTAATACAAAACCTAAGAGCCAAAGACCCACTAGGACATCTTCTCAGCAAATCACGGATGTGTGTCAAGGAGCAACGTAATCTGACGTCTGCGCCGGTTGACGTCACGTTTTTGACGAATGGTGTTGACGATTTGACGTTCCCATCCTGTACTACTGATACTCCCCAGACACTATAGATTAAAATTAATGATCGAGGGGAATCGTTTGAGTCACTGGACATAAAATATTTTTAGTTCATTGTATCTAAGTGATTCAACCAAAACGTTACTAAACACGAATATTCACTTTAATTAGATTATTTTTAAGTCTTACATATACAAGACTTATATATGAGTATGAAGTCATTTATAAGTAAATTATTTTGGAGTCAACAGTACTGTACATATGCATGGCTAAGACGATAGAATTTGGACACTTATTGTAAAGTGTTATTGTGCTTGCTCTGAGGCAATGCAGAATTTAAAGTAAATAAAACAGAAACATTCTACTAGTATAATTATACTGTGCAAAGTCACAAATTGCATTTAGTATAATATAAAGATATTAAAAAACATACAAAGGTATGTTTCACTGTCACTTACATGAAAGCATTTAGCATAAATCGTTGTATTGATGAGGTTATATGAAAAGGATGATATGTAATAACCAAATATAGATTTTTGGTTGCCGTCTCAAATATATGTTTTTTATGTTTATTTTTATTGAAATTGTGAATGTTGATAAATAATGAACATTTCCAATTTACGGATATTGTAATCAATAAGATCAGCCCACCGTCAAAAATAAAGGTTATATTTTTTGAATTGTTTTGTTGGCCTGTATAGCTTCCTCGTATTCTGGTGGCGGCCCTAAATCTCAGGAGACTAAAAGACTATGGACTGGAAGGAAAGGATGGTTTTAGTCCCCCTTGTCGGGTTCCGTGAACTTTTGCTGTCGCTAGAGGAAGGAACGGTGGAGGGCCCAGCCGGAATGCTGGACCTCCGCCTACTATTACATGGGAATTATGGCTGATTCAAGGGCGCCTACTATCAGGTACGGACCTCGGCTTAGGTCAGTTACGCTAACGTGGGGCACTGGCGATGAACGACTGATCACGCGGGGATACTTTGTGATGGTTATTCTATAGTGAGGTCCTTGTATTCGCCGACGTGGGCAAAGGAATTACTATTACTCCGGAATACACTATGTAGAAATGTAACCATGACATTAACCACGAAACTACTGAAAAAATAAACTAATATATTGAAGTTAGCTAAAACCCTATTTCTCTGAGTGGTATTTATACTGAACCATGATACAATCGTTCGATCTTGACACTTTCCTATCCCACCTCCACAAATAGCACATCGTTGTAACGGACGCAGCCCGGGGCTCGCAGGTAATAAATCGCGCTAAACAAGTAGGTTGCGCCGTTTTATCAAAGTCAATCGGTATCGCGCCCGTTGAGTAATTACCAGCGCCGACGTTTGTTCTACGTCAGCGGACCTACATTGATGACATGCATGTTTTAAATGATACGACTTTTTTACTATTTCTTTAACGTGGGGAACTGAATAATTATCATCGTTCTAGAACATCATCATCATCATCGTATCATCTAGAACATAAATGCAAGAGAATCTCTGAATGACAGCAGTCTTTACGCGAAGGACTACATATGTGCTCGTTTGCTACATCTAAATTAAAGAAACAGTGTAGTTAAATAAATATAGGTATCCATCGAAAAGTTTCTAGCAAAATAATTCCCTAGGCAAACATGTACACATCAATCATCATTGTCATATTCAAATATTTATTTTCCATGTTTGCCATTAACGTTGACACACCATCAAAACGGCTCCTTGCTTTGCGGGTTTTCTACAATTGTTTCCGTATCGTCATGTTTTTTATACATTGCACGTTTTGTATCACATTATTCTTCTTATTCTTAGGCAAAGTCAGCAATGCATTAAAAATATCCAAATCGACGCGCAGTTAGTTTCACAATAACATTTTCTGCCACCACAGGTCGTGATCCTGCAAAAAGCAATGACAGATTACGAGAACGAATAAAAAATGTTTTAGAACGAGGATCACTTCGAGAATGAGACTTTAGTGGATGCATTAAGGTCGCTGGGTGTACGTTAATACCGACGTGGGATTGTATAGAAATGTCAATCAGGAAGTTTTTGCTCGTTGTACAGTGTAAATACGGCTGTCGGCCTGTCGACATGTCATGTGGTTCAAGGGTGTCTACTGTTTACTTTTTGCAATTTGTACGTAATTTGTTAGAGCTGGGTATTTATATCTCGTGTCGAAATTATCATTAATTTAAATACAACTGGATTCTTCATATTAATTTATTGATATTAATTCTGTTGTATCTTTGATTGGAAATGACTTTTAAAATTTGATTTATTCAAGACATATCAATTTAAATTTGAACATCTGTATGTATCATCATTCTAACACTTATTTTTCAAGGATACAGCTTAACTTGTCTTTAAAAAATCTTGACCATGACAATTATATGTGACAGCCTTATATAAATTAATTGCGTTTATCGATTGAAAATATGTTTACATATACGTATTAGATTACATTATGGTTGCCGTTACTCACTTACTTATTAGGCGACCATCTTAGCCCTCGGGAGTAGCAACGCATCCATGATCGACTTCAGATAAAAGTCAGATGAATTACAAATTATAAGAATTACGAAATTCTATGGTCGGCAGGTACCACATGTCTATGTTTGGTAAGGAAATTATTCACTACCGGTTAATAAAAACTTATAAATATAAATTCTGTCCTATCTTAGTACTTATTTATTTGAACTTACCATTGAATAACAAAACAAAAACTGCATAATGAATATTTCGCCATTACTCACAATACAGGATAATATTTCAAACTTTATTAAATCATCAATCAAAGTACAATCAAGCGAGGGAAGAAAAAAATTGACAAATGAACAGCCTTCGAATACATTAACCAATCAAAAATAACTAGGCTGATTGATGACTTGCCACAGAATAGATATCAATAGAACTGTCTATACGAATTTAAGATATAAAACACTAACAGGCAGAGACACTTTATGACACGTTCCATTTTTTCACCAGAGATAAGAGGGATTGAACTTGTGCCGTTTGGTACAGGTCCTGAATAGCGCCAATCTTAAACCATATCTAGCGTGAAGCAGTTCTTGCATTTTGGAAGGCTGTGGTTGCTGGCTCGTCCTAGGCTGCGAGAGTAGCAACACATCTGTGATTGACTTTATTATAAAACTACTGTTCCATATGAAGTTGCTTCTAGATGTCCATAGGCAACAGTGGCTACTATACATACTACCATCTGAACTACATTCATGATACTTCAATCAGATATTAAAAAAAACTCCTGCTCTTCCTGTGCATGCACTACAGAAGGGCTATAAGATGTATCTACGTAACTTGGATAGAACTTTACAGATTTCAATAACGGTCTCAGTATTGTATTGCTTAGTTCATCGCTAACAAATCTAGATGTAAAATCAATTGATTTACGCAACCAAATTGCATATTCATGAAGATTTGCAAACCGTTGCAAAATTTTGACTAACCTTCCTTTAGACACGTTTGTATATTGAAGATTCTTTGCCGGAGGTCAAGTAAGCTTGGTTGACTCTGATAAATGATCGTTCAGATAACATGGCTACTTTATCATTGAGTTTTTGATTTATTCATACGCTTGTCAGATTTGCGTGGCCGTTTTTGGCAAGTTAAGTATAGCCCACGTTCTCATAATCTTTGAATAAATTTTCTTTCAATATCTTAAGTAAAAAATATGTGTTTATTGATTTATTGTTATTCATTTATATATACACAGATAGCCTAAATTTAGTGTTCCAATTTTTCTTTTGATTAATTTTTCTAAATGGATCCTAATCTTTTAATAAGAACTCAGATACGATCACGATGTTGTTTCGATAAAGGTATAAATAACGCGTAATAATATTTATCTTCAGGCATTATCTGTATGTTAATTTTATTCTATGATCATTTTTACTACAAGGCTAATACAGTTATATTTCATTTCATGTCGATTTTATGGCTATTCTTCATTACTTTTTCACCGAATAGATAAGTCGTAGGTTCTGTTAAACAAAAATCATCGGAATAAGAAGGTAAAATAATATTTTTTCCTTGTATCAATCTGTGGTTTATTTTCCTGATCTAAATCTATACTAATATTATAAAGCTGACTTTTTTGTTTGGTTGAATGCGCTAATCTAAGGAACTACTGGTTCGAATTTTAAAATGATTTTTGTGTTCAATGGGTTATTCAACACAAAACTCATGTTACATAGCCTTCCCCAAAAAAATGGATATTTTTTGGGGAAGGTTATGTAACGTCGCGCTGTGTTTGGTTTTTCTTATTTAGTAGTGGGTAAAACCATGTGCACAGCGAGTGTAATATAATTTAATGCGATGAGTTGAATGCGTCTAAAAATTCATGTGTAAAAGTTTTTGATTTCCATTATCGGGCTCCGGTCTCTCCCCACAAATGGGAAAGTGAGGCGGTAACCACGTTGCTACAACGCAGATAGATTAATGGGAAAATGTGTAGATTAGTGACCAATATTATTATACTTATTTGTTTTAGAAGCAAATAAAATTTTATAGATGATATAAATTTTTAACAGTTAATGACGACCTACAAGTTGATCCACGTTGATCCCCGACTGTTTCAAACGAAATTTTTGTTCATAATGACATATATTTAAATTAATGCCTTTTTGTCAAAATAGTCAAGTAAAGTATTATAAGATATAGGTATATTTTTTAGATTGGTCTATTTATTAGCTTTCATTTGATACTAGTATTGTCGTAATAGTAAAAAAAACCTCCCTCCTCGCCCCCCCCCCCCCCCCCCCCCCCCACACCCACATCACACCCAATTTTCCCCTTATA
>DWNE01003417.1:0-16724 GCA_018249875.1 Cecropterus toxeus | reverse complement strand
AGAAATAGGTGTGGCGGTGATACTTCCCCGGTCGAACTACATTGGTTCTACCACCTGGCAACTATTTCCAGCTTGAAGCAGTTATTGCATTTCGTCGGTAGAAGGGTGTGGCTCGGGTTTATTAGTCTTCGGAAGTAGCAAGTCATCGGTCATTTAATTCCCTAAACGGATCCCCTGTTCTATACGAACCTGCATGTTTGATAATTAAATCAATCTGATAAAAAAGTTACCACAATGCAGCTACAAAAAGTTGCAGTCACGCCATTCACAAGTGGGTACCGCTTGCCAACATTTAGTTATTTCCTTCTGATGACATATGGAGAACTCCGGATCCTCCAACGGAACACAACTGGAGTCCTTCGAGCGCGATGCCCCCTTCCGGGCTCTTTCCCGGTGAGCATTTATGCTCACGGTGTCTTCAGGTGTTTACAACGGCATGCGACCACACATGCCGCCGTCCTTCCCGGGGTCGCTTGGCTGGGCGGCTCGAGCTACCACTCTTACCACGCGCAACCCCGGAAGCCCCCTTTTAGTCGTCTCTTAAGACAGGCAGGGAACACCGTAGCCCTATTCTGGTCCCGGAACTACCGGGACAAACGTCATGGTACCTGGCATGCGTGTTGATACCCGCACTGGGTGTTGATAATGAGTACGTTGCCCATTTCCTGTATTTTATCCCTAAGCTGTCACCGAAATCCACAAGAAGGAAAGTGATGCATTTCAACACCAATAACACATGACATGGTCGATATGGTACGTGTGAAGACACTTAAGGACTAGGCCCGCATAGCGTCTGTCACTTGCAGTAAAAAAGTTACACTTTTAGCATAACTAGTTATAATCATGGTTGCACTGTCAGATTCACTTTGTGTGATCGCTAGTTTAGCTTGGTTGGTGGTAGTCTTGAAATAGAACAAATAAACGAAAGAAAAACTATATGCGATTCTTATTAATGCATATGCAGTTTTAATTCCAATCGTGGATAATTTGCGCAACAATGTTTTTCTTTTTCTATTGCACCCTGTCCAAGGAACATTCAGCATAGTTTATTAGATATAATTATGTCCATTGTTATATTCTCGATCGTATGGTTACCCTCTTTATCAATCTGCGCACACCACTAATGTTATTTTTAACATGTTTAAGACAAGCATCATAAAAGATTTTTATAAATACTCATTATTAAGAATAATCTTTTATGATGCTTAAAATAATAAACATAGGAACTGTAAATCAGTAAAAAAACATCTGAAAATATTCTGTAGTTTGGAGAAACTATAATTACTTGATAGGTCATACAATCTTATTTATCAAATTTAATATAAATTACATAGCTGTTATACGATATATATTTGAAATAAATCAATAATCAAAAGTTTATGTTGCTTGACAAAACCATTATTTTAATTTATTCTGAAAAAGCATGCCTAAGTTTTCTGTTTTCCATATACCAATAATACAAACCTTCCTAACACAAAAAGATAATTTAACAGTGAGACAGGTAAACATTTCATTGCTTTTATGAATTAAAATAACCACAGTAGAGTTAGAGCACCAAGTTTTCTATTTTAAAATATTATAATATATTTCAAACTGTATCTTTAAATAACATTAATAAATTTTGAAATGTGCCGTTATTCTTTTAAAGCAGATGTTCACGGTGTACTAATATTGATAAAGGATAGAAACCGCCGTTATTCCCGATTACAAATACTAAAAATGCAAGTGAAAGAAACTCCAGTCCAGTGTGAGCGCAGGTGACAGAACTCGGTGTAAAAATAGACCGATAATTTACGACGATATAGCTTGCTGTCTCGGGATAAATCTGCAGTTTGGATCAGCTATCTGCAGTCGCGGTGTCGATTTATTGACACGTTACATAATTGCTGCTATTTTTATGCGAATATATTTGCAGCGTCAGTGTTGTTTGTTCAATGATAGCTTTTGCTTTTTACACACTGGCAAATTAATTTAATAAAGAAAAATGAAAAAAAAAAATCAATCATATTTATAAAATTCATTTAAAAAAATATTTATAAGATTTTATGTTAATTAAATTTAAATTTATTAACAGAAATTATTTCAACTTTCTTTTATTCCAGCTTTTAAGTGAGACATTTCTTTGTGGAATAGAACTTCTACAACTTACGAACTTCGTCTCAGGAAGGTTTACTTACGATGTTTTCCGTCAGTTTATATAAGTGATCATTGATTTAATGGAACGGTCTTCATGCAGGGCTGATATGTAGTGAATGTTGGATTCCTAGACAGTCAGATATCTGAATGATGAATTTAGATTTCTGTTCTGGGTCTGGATGCTATTTTAATGTCGGGAAATATCTTGGTGTTGTATTAGAAGTGCTTCAATCATTATTAATTTATTCCTAATACATGAATAACTTCATAAATACTGCAGTGCGAATTCGCACCTCGGATTCTCAGCATAAAGTATCAAATTTCTATATTTAATAGGCTAATATTTAATATATACCTATACGAACAGTAAGCGCCGGCGCTAGTAGGGAGCATTGTCTTGTAGCGTGAATCATCAGTATAAAAAGTTATCTGCAAATGGTAGGGCTATTATTGTGTCTAATGATGTGTACGAAGATACCAAGTTTCTTGCTATTCCCGTATACGTACAAGTACTTGGGCTGCAAGTGTATTTTAAGACTCATTTGAATTGTATTTGCTGCAGTAGCGCGTTGTTATGTAAATCTACTTTGGATGCGGTAGAATTCGGCAGTTCGAGAAATGAAATGAAATGTTCTAATTTTGCAATGTACTCACAAATTTTATTTCATAATTTTATTTTTATTTTGTTTATAAAGTCTTTCATTACCACTGGGTAAGAACACGACGACAACTGAGATCGTCCGACAAGATACTTAATGTATTTGTTGGAATAGTTCGTAAATTTTAGTTGTTACTATTTATTTTATCTTTTTTTATTAATTTAAAATAACATATATATAGGTAATACTAACTGACCAGAAGTGAAGTAGGTATAGAAGAAGATGAAAAAATGTACAAATTCCCTAAAATATTTCCATAGAAAATTGGCATTAGTTATTTAATACATCTAAAAGACAATACATTGAAAAAGACTATACAATTACAGATGAATGCAAAATTAATTTATGTGTATATTAAGTAGCCGTAGATTAATATCTGCCCGTAATCATCGAATCATCTAAAATATACGTGAGGATATCTCCATTAGCTTGTTTCTTTCGCCAAATAGAGTCTGAGGTACGCATTACTGCGTTCCGAGAAAGAAAGCCAGTGTAATTACTTGCATACGAGGTATTTATCTAGTCTGAGCGTCGACGAACTTAGCTTAAAAAAGTCTGCGGGTGATTACAATGTGGCTTAAAGTTTTTGTTACTTATATGAGGTAGCAAATGAGCATGCAATCCGTCTGATTTTAAGTGTTCTTCTGATTTTAAGTGTTACTTCTGCCACTGTCACTTGCAGTGCCGGATTAAATTCTGCCACTCTCACTTGCAGTGCCGGATTAAGCCAGCGCGGGGCCTTTTTAGGGTTCCGTAGCCAAATGGCAAGAATCGGAACTCTGATAGATTCATTATGTCTGTCTGTCCTTCCGTCTGTCCGTCTGTCCGTATGCCCGTATGTCACAGCCACTATTAAGACTATAGAGTTGAAACTTGGTAGGTAACGAAGGACTGCTACTGTAGACCCAGCCAGCGACGCCCGCGTAGTCATTTTTTTTTTGTTTACATATACTTTTTTTTACTTCTTGTAAACTAATAGTATTCGTTTTATAAGTTTTTTATTTAATTGTTATATTAGTAGGATTTAATATGCATACATTATTAAAAAACACACACATAAAACTTAAATATAACATCTAGTGTAAAAGTACCGTTTATTTATAATGAAATTTGTTATTATTCATTTGTTAAGTCACGTTTAATGAAGGTGCACATAACATTCATGGATTAAAGCAAAAAATTTTGACACTGACAGGGAATATATACCAGTAAATTTTATAAATAAATTTAAAAGAAATTTAATTAATATAAGAAAGTAAATTTCTATACTAGTTACAAATCAAATTACTATTAAACACTTAAAATAAAGGTATCGATTTCCACATCGTGATTACCTTTCATCGAACGTTATTGAGCTTTTTGTTAAAAGCTCTCAACTAGTCAGTGAAAAGGAGAGTAAAAAATTCTATACACGGTGTTTGATTGTACATTATACAATCAAATTAGTTTTGTAATGAACTTTCTCTGTTTGGCTTGTTAATATGAAACGGACATGCCCTTCGGACATCGTACTAATTAAATTGAATTAGCTTGAAAGTGGTACTTTATGGTTTTTAGTACTATTTTGTTCTAAAAGTATTCAATACATTGATAGTTTGAGGAAGAGAACTTTTTGTGACGGACGAAAAATGGTAAACTCGCGTGAACACACGTGTCCTGCTCTAAACTTTATCAGACGGAAGGTAGACCACCGGCTCGGCATAGGAGAGTATCCCCCATTCTTTCGACCGCGCAACGACTTTTTTTGAGAGATAAACTTTTTAATGTTAAATAATTATAATAGTTCCGTAGTGTTAATTTTTTTAATATAATATAAATTGTCATGTTTGTGTACGATAGCGCTATAAATGAATATTGTATTTTACCACAAATTATAGTACTTTTATGCGGATAATTTAAAGCAATCCGTATAAAATTATTCCCTAACCATTCCACTGAAATTATCAAAAATGCAAAACATTGATATTCAAGTTTTCACTTCTGTCGGCACTCACGAAGTGCAATCCGTTTGATTTTATATAATTTAGTGAACGAGCATTGTAATTGTAATTTACCTAATGATGGTCGATCTCAAGTAGGCCTTCGCCCTTATTAGGAAATGACGACATATATTAATAGGCAGCACTGACTACTAACCATTTTGTTTTCCGCTTTAATTAAAAAAAAAACGATTTTTAAGTTTCAGTTTAAGCGAATATTTAAGTTATAGCACACATACACAATTAATGATTTTAATGAATTATGAATAAAAAAAATAACATAACCCTGATCTTACGTGATGTAGGTAATAAAAGTGTCAACAGTATAAATACCCCATATGAACAGAGTTAAACATAAGATACAAGCTACCGTAGAGGATAATACATTTACCGTAACTTTATCTTCCCGTCCATCGTATTCAAGACCATAAAAAATGAGATCTCTTTATAAATACGAATGCGGAATTGATTATTCGATTATTCCAATTCGCATCTAGAATGTGTAATTTACAACTTCGATTTGAAATTATTATGTCTGAGCCGGATAAACTGTTGTGACAGGAATGATTCGTCGCGTTGCATACAATCACGCAGTAAATTGTATTATATTCCAAGCGCCTACGGACCCTTTGATGCTTAGACTCGTTAGATATGACGCCAGATATCACTGGAACTTGACAATGTTATCAAGTATTCAATACCTGATCTGGATGAAGATTTGACGGGAGATTGGTGTGATGCAACTGGTATTCAATCGTCAGTCAGCTCGTTTGAGTCATTCCCGTCATTCAGATCGTAGCGCCGTTGCCTAACATTCTCGGACGTATGTAAATAATATGTTATGTTATGGTCATTGACCTAACACCCGAACTTAGAAACAAACCGAGAAAATATGAAGTATATAATAAATCTTACACTTTACGTATCTAATATTCGTTTCGGTCGATATTTTAAATTTCAAACGTTCTTAAATGTAACAATTTGTTTCAGATTATTTATAAAAGTGGTGAATATTGTTAAAACAAAGATAAACCCATTTTTTTTAATTTACTTCCAAAAAGGAGGAGGTACTCAATTCGTCTGTATTTTTTTATTATTATATCCTTAGCCTATGGGATATTCAGACAAGATATATAAAATTATGTACGATTTACACAAAATTATCAAACATACACACATTTAGGAAACAATATAACTGCCCTTGCACCAAGAATGTTGAGTAATCTATATCCATCTTCAATTAAATGTTCTTTAATTACGTATTGTAAGTAATGCTTTTCGAGCGTATGTGTATATGTTTGTTTGTAAGTATATCTATTTCTGTGGCACGCGCTACACCCAAAACGGCTTGATGGAAGACAGTTTGCATAGTGACATAGGCTATATAATTTTGAAAAATCTATCAAGTTATTAGACCTATCTAAAAATATATATATTTTACTATTTTTACTTGACTACTTTGACAAAACCTCATATAAGCGTTGAATCAAATACCTATATGTCATTATGAACAAAAAAATCGTTTTAAGCAGTCGGATTTTTTGTTTTAATGTTTTTAACGATGTTACTAGTTAACAATGTTAAGGAAATTGTGTTATTTACCCCTTTTGTCGCTGTCAATTAATATTCAGCTGCAATTTATGGCTGACTTACACGTCAACTATTTTCGTGTAACACTTTCACATTCGTGTATTCACTATTGACGTACTCTTCCGTCATTCATCGCCTATTTCCCCATTCATAGTGGAAATATATATTTTTAATACGTGACTTTGTGTGTCTACGCGTATAAACGGACAAATGGGATGAGTCTAACGATGAACATCATGACACAATAATAATCATATTGCACAATTAGAATAGGGACCTAATGCAAAATTTGCATTTTGTGGAATTTAAAAAACTGTTCGTATTTTGAGGAGATTCTTAAAGCACGTAGTTTTTAAGCCTTTATGATTAACTTTTTGTATTATTTGTCCCTTTTATTAGGAGTTACTACGTTATTAGGAGTAGTTTCTAGAATTTAATTCATTTTTCGAAATTCTGAGTGATCACTATGCGATATATTAATATATCGTTAAGTTTAATATTTGTAGGTGATAGAACCAGTGTAGTTCGACCAGGGAGGTACCACAGCCACACCTATTTCTAGCGTGAAGCAGTTCTTGCGTTTCGTTGGAAGGGTGAGGTTGCAGTCTCGAACATCTCAGTCCTCGGGAGTAGCAACTTCTCTGTGATCGACTTCAGATAGAACCCTTGTTCTATATTAAGTTTCTTACAAATATCCATTGGCAGCGGTAATCACTTACCATCAGGTGAAATGCGTGCTCGTTTGTCAATTTAATCAGATAAAAAAAGAAAAGGTATTACAATAAGTTGTTTAGAAATGTCGGAACAGACGAACTTGAAAATACATATTTGCGGAACTACTGTGCGGTGAACGGTTAACACCCATAGGTTTAAGATACCCTCGTACGTGACTTTATCCCGTGTTCCATACAATGTTACATTCAAACACGCGTTTGCTCGTAAACTAAGCAATAACGTTGTACGACGCCCAACTAACTGTTGCTTAGAGCCTATTCGTAAAATTCTTCTAGGAATGCACTGGTTTAAAGTTCAAAAGGTTTTGGAATGCCTTTGAATAAGAAAGGAGCAGAATGTTTATAGATTTGATTCACACATCTATTATTTTTATGTGAATTAACATAAATTAAAACGAGTATGCGGTACAGCCAATGGTAAGTGACTACTGCCGCCCATGGTCATCTGTAAGCAACTTCATATAGAACAGCGGTTGTATATGAAATCAATCACAGATGCAATGCTACTCAGGACTAAGATGATGGCCTAATATATAAGTGAGCCGACAACTACACTTTTACAGTAAAATGCAAGAATTCAGTCTTAGAAATAGGCGTGGCTGAGGTACCTCCCTCGTCAATCTACAGTTCTACCACCTGACAACAATCTTATAGCAGTGGTTGTATGAATTTAGGTCGGTGGTATTCTTGTTGAAAACAAATTAAATCCTTGCTTGCTACTGGTAATAGGGTCACGTGAAAATCTATTTAAATTGCTTTATAATTCTTCATATAAAAGTCCATCAAGTTTGTAGTAGATGTAGCACAGGCTGCCGTTAGCTGTTGTAACAAATATGAAGAAGTAATTTCGTATGAATCCAATCTCAGGTCTTATAATAGTTGCAAACAAAACAAAAGTTGGCAGTCCATCTGATTTTAACTGGCCACTGCTCCCCATGAACATCTTTTATCGACTTCGTATAAAATAAGTCCTACCTAATACTGATCACACATGTGTTACTACTGAAAAAAATCAATTTTGGTTTAAAATTTGTAAAAAAAACGCAAAACGAGCATCTTACGTGATTGAGTGCCTCCAGGGAGACTCGAACTCCCGACCACGGCTTTAAGACCGTCGCTCTATCCCCTGAGCTATGGAGGCTGATGCTTGATGTGTTCAATAATTCTATAGGAGGCTGTTTATTGCAAGAGCGCATGCGTGAGAGGAACGAAGTCGCCCTTGGAGCCTTATGCCTATCACGTGAATTTATATTTACGTGGGGATCTGGTCCGCGTGCGTCCACTTGGAACTTTTTTATAAGATTGCAAGAGTTTCCGGTGGACTGCATTCTATCTCATGATTAGAGGACGCTGCTGCCCATGGACATCTGTCAACAACTTCATGGATTGAAGGGTTATATATGAAGCCACTACACCCAAGGATTAAGATGAATACGAACGTGCGCCGGCAACAACATCCTTCTCTAGAAACGCAAGAACTGCTTCGCGCTAGAAATAGACGTAGAAATCAATCGATTCGATTTGGAAGATATTTTTGCTACTAGCATGCAAAATTTTAAATGTATTTCCACTTTAGGAATATAGGAGCGCTATGACATGAGAAAATTCTTTATTATATTGCCTGGAACGAGAAAGACCCGGGTTCGTCAGATTATTGTTTCCCATTCTTAATCTTTCATAAATTTTGGTTTCTGATTTGAATCTGGCTGTTTATTCATCTTTGTATATCCATGGCACAACAGGGAATCTTAGTATACGGCTACGAGCATAGAAAACATCTTTTTAATAAATTGGATATGATCATCGTTTGAATAGTTTCATACAGGAAAATGTTATTTAAAAAGACTTGAACTGAATATATAGACTTGAATAAATTATAAGTGTAATGACATGTCAAATAATAGATTTAAATGAATCCAGTTAAATAAATAAAAAATAGATTTAAATTGAATTAAGCGAATTTAAGCGGCAATTATAAAAAGCCGATAGCCGTAATGGGAACTCTCTCGTCGAAATTAAAATTCTACTTAAAACGGTCAACTCAAATGAGCAAACGATTAAAGCTTTGATATATAATGTTATATACACAAGCATTTGCACGCGTCTTTGCTTGAACAAGGATAAAAAATATATCGTTTTGTACGAAGTACTACTAGTTTCTGTTAGTAGAAATCAACGATCATATGCCGTGTGGTGTCGATCTTGGTTAGAACCACGACTCTCTTCGTCTATGACCAAACTTCAGTATATGGACAGCGGCGTTCTCAGCGGCACTAATGCACCATCAACATGTAGATGTTGTTGATAGAGAACTGAATTAGTTCAGTCCAACACGCATGCCATTATTAAAGTGCCAACAGTGGCTATAGATAAAACTGTCAGAAACAGTGGGCCTCAAAAGGTTGATGGACAAATCAAACAGGGCTAAACAGCCACCTCTGTTCTGTCCTGTTCTCAGGCAATAAAGATGTGACAGTATGAACTTATGTGTATTTCGTTTACTATTATTACTAAATAAAAATATAAATGTGTTTGCAATTCACACACAGCAGGAGAGAAACTTAATAATATTTCTTGAATGTACCAAACTTCTGTAATGCATTTATTTTCGTTACATCGAGTTTCATATCAAAATAAGAAGCTTCACGCCATGAGAATAAAATGGTCTATTGTTATTAAAAGTCCTATGATAATTATTTCAGCTGTGTAATGTTCAAACTAACATTCCAAAATCAATTTCTATTAAAAAAAAGCAAATAAATTAATAAATAGTACCAATTGTTAAATCACAGACAGATAGTAATTTAATTTATTTACAGATCACAGTGAAAGTGAAAACTGTAATGGTCAAATTATAAAACGAAACAAACCAATCGGTCCGGTAAGAACGACAATGGCCGGGCGGTCCGGCGCGACGCCCGTGACAATTGAGTTAGGTTTTTATTCTATTTTTTACACACAGACAACATG
Organism: Cecropterus toxeus; assembly: GCA_018249875.1. Classification (NCBI taxonomy): domain Eukaryota; kingdom Metazoa; phylum Arthropoda; class Insecta; order Lepidoptera; family Hesperiidae; genus Cecropterus; species Cecropterus toxeus. The sequence goes on along the minus strand of DWNE01003417.1, from coordinate 6,656 downwards.
TCGTTCGCTTTTTGTCGCTAAGAAAGTGGTATTATTATGTTGGGACGTTATGTCTGGTGATCTGGTCACTCAGATCTATGCCACTTGTTACAAATGTCCGTCGCGTCTAAATGTTGAGTGGATATGCTTGAGAGTTGACCTAGTTTTGCAGCTTTGTAATTTAATCGGAAATTAGAAATGTTGCACGTAATGTTTGTTATAAACTCCTATACTTACGCTTAGGCTAAACTAAGAGACCTCTATACTTAAACTAAGGCTAAGACTTAGTAATCAGGCTTCTCTACTTAAGCTAATGCTAAAACTAAGCTAAGGCTCAACGGTCGATTGATCAAAATAAAATATAATAACTAGAGTTTTCGTATTCTATTCAGAAAATACCTTCATTTATTTGCTCATATCATGGAAAAACCAGTACGACTATTATGAAATAAATAATAAAGAGAAAATATGTTTGCGCATTTCAAGCATATGAAATTTAAACAGTTTGCAAAATAGTATGAAAGTGTTATAATATATTATGTATTTTGTAATGATCTATTTATCAGCTTAAATTTGATATCCATAATGTTGTTAAAAATCGTCATCAAATCTAATGATTCCTCAAATATTAAAAAATCATTGTAGCTTTAGGGCGTGCCAAAGAAATAATTATTAGAGCTTTTTCAAAGATAATCATTAAAATACGATATAAATAATAAAAGTCAGTGAAGTAGTAAGTAATTTATCAATATATATTCACTTCTGATGCTTATCTTCCTACACAATTAGTAAGTAAACTAATAATGTACGTGTGCATAGCCGTGACAATTGAGTTAGTTTTTCCACATTTACGCACTGATAATAACGTATCTATGAAACAAAAAACATATCCGATATCGATAAGTAAATTTCAATCTACACGTTTAAATTGCAGCTTTTAATAAATGAGTTAGTAGTAGATTGTATCTTTAGTCTACATTAGTCGTTTTGTTATCGTCTGTGAAAACATAATGATAATTATTTCTTATAGCAGGAGTGTAATTATCAATATAATATTGGGCTTAGAGGCGTGCCTTGAGAGAGACCTACACTAAAAAAAGGTGTAAGTGGACTGAGGAAAGTTTCCGGTGGTATAAGTCACCGAAAAACCGTTGCAAAATATAAGTAAAATTAATACGAGTAGTATAGATGCGTCGCGATACATGTGTAATACCTACTTCACTAAAAAGGATAGCAAAACAGATTCAACGCTAAGCAAATGACGAATGGAACCAAGGAAAATTCATAGTTGTATCTTGTTTTAGTTTAGTGTAATATATCAATGCAAATAACATTTATTTTCTGTATACTTAATTGCAAACGCGAAAGCAAATGAAATGGAAACTTTATAGAAGCCGGTGTCGGATTAAAATCATTTAAGCGCAGGCTTGACCGTATATATTCCAAAATATGTGTTTCTCACGGAATTTGCAACTGACCTACATACCACACCGCCTTCAACTCATTTAATTTACGGGGATTAGCATAAAATACATGAAGCATAAACGATATCAATGAACATAAGTATAATATAATACAGTGCAAACATGTTTATAATGTTCCAATTTTACAACAAAATGTGTCATGTTACATTTCTCAATGTAACAATGTGATAGATTAGTTTAACCAGCTCTCTTTCATATGAGGCGGTCATCTTAGTCCTTGAGAGTAGCAACGCATCTGTATTGTATATGACGCTGGTTACAAATGTCCATGGGCGGCAGTGACTACTTACCATCAAGTAGACTGAATGCTTGTTCTTTTAAAAAAATGCTGAACCTTTTAAAAAAAGTACTTGGTATTTTTACTTACTTATTTATTTACTATTGCTCAACTATTTTTAATTTTACCGTACTTATATCTTATATTTAAAGGAAGAACCTAATGGCTAGAATCCTTATTGGTTCGACTTCGAAAGCTCTCCCACCACATCTATATAGGCCTTATATATACAGGCCAAAAGCAGTGCTAAGCGCTAAACGATTTTCTGATGACATTGATGTGTTTTGTTTTAGAATGCAGTAGAGAAGAGATAATTGCAAGAGTATTCCTAGTTTTAAGAGGTAATAACGCATTTCGTTGATTGATTACCGATGTCCATGTACAGCAGTGACCACCATAAGGTGACCTGCGAGCTCTTGGCCATTTGAATTTAATAAAAATCATAGAATAATAGCCTAAGGAAATTCTAACACCAAGTCAGGAATGGCGAATACCAACCCCCAAGTCATACAGCGTGCGCTACTCCGCCCGTGAAGGTAGTATTACAATACAAGCAAAATGTAACAAGGTTCTCAATCGTGGGGCAATTTAATTGAATAATAATATATTAGTAGAGTAAAAAAAATAATGGAAGGGTAACTAAACATAAAGATAACAAGATGTAACTTGGGCGAATAAATTTTTTACTATAGCATTTTTATATTATAACAATAACAAATGACCATACACTGAATCTGATGGTAAGCGAACCATAACGCCCATTGTCACCTGTGATCAACTTCAGAAAAGATAAGAAATCAACTACAGATGCGTTGATCTGAGGAAGTTGCTGGAATACATGGGATAAATATATTTACCCTTCACCTAAATATACCTCAACATACCTAAATATACATCACCCTTCAAACCAGAACACAGCAGTTCGTAACACTACTTTTATTAGGCGATAACTAGATTTAGCGGTAGTGCCACCCGAATTTAACGACAATAAATTTAAACTTTTAATGGAGTACCTATAAGAATTTAATCATCACTGCTTTACGGTGAAGGAAAACATCGTAAGTAAACACACTGATATCAAACATCATCATCGTGAGGAAACAACTGCACATCTGAGAGTTCTCATAAAAAAAGAGTTCTCAAAGGTGTGTGAAGTCTACCAATTCGCACTTGGCCAGCGCGGTGGACTATGGCCTGAAACTCTCTCCCTCTGAGAGAAGACCCGTGCCCAGTAGTGAGACAATAATGGGTTGACGAGATGGAGTACCTGGGAGTTTTACTTTGAGAACCACTGAATCGAAGCATCGAGTTGTATAGGTTTGGGCGTTGGACAGCAGGATACGTGCCCATTGTTACGTCACGTGTAATTTACGTGCCGCTTAACACATACTTTGGAAACATTATGCGTTGCAGCCATCGCAAATAGCTTTTGGATTTATAATTGTATTTTATTTACATTCAATAATCAATCGGTTTAAATTAAGAAGTAGAGGTGTACTTCTAAGGTTTCGGCCTGCAAGAAGTTTTTCATTCACGTCTCGCGAAGACGGTCATTGCAGACAAATGTTACCGTTAAGATAAGTATATCCCCTACTATTGGCATGGGTGTCGCCAGGTACGCGCTGGGGGCATCTGCCCCGCTATGTCCAGCAGTGAACCTCGAAAGGATGATAGAGAGATAGATCTTTTCTATTCGGTTCATCCAATTTAGTAATATAAATATGTCAATTACTAACGGTCTTATATTACACTCGTTTTCTAAAACTAAGCCTTAAACTAACGAATTATCATTAGCATTTAACATTACTCCAATAAATGCCTTACATTAAACTTCACTTCATTTTCACTTCTCATAAAAAATGTGATCTTTTGGCAACATAATTCTGTCTGCAACTCAATTATGCTAATTTCTTTTCTGTCAAAAAAAAATGCTGTCAAATGTTTAAAATTACACATAAAATAGAAAGTTTTACAGAGGATGATTGGCTCTTCAGCGGTTAATTAAATTTCATTTTGGTTAATGCTAGTAACATTTTCATTTCCGAAATCGTAGAATTAATTCTATTTAATAATGTTTAGGTATGATTTCTATTTGCGTATAATTTGACCCGTCTTTTCTACGAAGCACGCAAATCGTTTTCGAGTACATCCGCTCATCAAAACTGACCCTTTGACTTGGAAAGCTACAAATTAAAATCAAATGCAGAGTACCCATTTATATCTTAATCAAAGCATCGCTGGGAAGCGCAGCGTGTTGCTAGCAACATACTGTGGAGCGTGCTAGGGCTAGCTAAAGCTTGCTTTAGATGATTTATGTAGAACAATTTAAATATACAATTAATAAATTTAAATATTACAAAAAAGAAAAACATTTTTATAAATATTTTTCATTAACACTATTCATTTTCATCTTATGCCCAGTAATAACTTATAACCATTCTTCTTTTTCATTTGATACCTATATTATAACATAAAAATAAAGGGATTAACTTTTTTTTTACATGCACTACCTTATACAATTTTCTACTATATTAAACAATAAATTTCACGTACGTTTTTTAAATTTTACATTTTTTTTAATTACCTAATATTTATTTGGCATTTTTTTATTTAACTAATTTGACTAATAAGAATAGAGAACGTGTAACTTTCGTTCCAAAATTAAAATTACTTTTTAAATTTATTCTTTTTAAATTATACTTTAATAAAACACGCAATGGAGTCATACATATTTATACGCCGTTAAACAATATATTGACTTACTGAAAATAAACTTTTTTATATGATATATTTTTCATTGTTACACATTGGTGGCAGCCCTAAAACGCGCACGCGACGCTCGAACTTGAGGACTTTCTCCAGCTTTGAACTTACGCCGCTACTCCATATTACACGGGAACTAATTATCCGAACATACTGGAAGCTATACAGTATTTATGAGCAGTTAATCGACTTTAGCCCTATTTTGAATGTGTCCAGCATAATTATGTTGTAAGATAAATTGTTTGGACCCTACAGTCAAAGACCAATATCTAAAATATGTATAGAATATTTTCTAACATTTATATATTTTAAGTAAAAGATATGAGTAAGAAAAACACTTTTTCTACACTCATAGCCCCACACTAGGATTTTCACCTGTGTCGTAGGTGACATGGACACACAAAGACAAATACACAAACACCCAGACCCAGAACATAAATCTAAACTCATCATTCATATTTCTGTCTGGCCGCGGATCGAAGCCGGGACCCACTGCGCGTCTGACCACGCGGCCACACGGATCTTCAAAAACTTGAGAAAATGACTATTTATTTAATAAATATCATTTTCATTAAATACAAATATGCAATGTAAATTTCGTGTATACGTGTATACCTATGTTATATATGCAGTCTACTTGTAGTAGTGTACCGTGTGGCGAATCCGTCGCCACGGCAATCCTCGCCACGCTAATAATTAGTTTTACCTGCACTATTAGATGTCTAACATCAAAATACCTTCATTCTAGATTTTATGAAGGTAGAGAATAAATATGCATTCCATCCTAATTATTTTTTTAAGTCGACGTGTAGTAGTGTGTACCGTGTGGCGAACCCGTCGCCACGGCAATCCTCGCCACGCTAACAATTAGTTTTACCTGCATCTTTAGATGTTTAACATCAAAATACCTTCATTCTAGATTTTATGAAGGAAGAGATTAAATATTATGCATTCCATCCTAATGATTTTTGTTTACCTCACTTGTGTTAATATATAACAAATTTATGTTCTTTACATAAACTATATCTACGTATTGTACCTATTATACTTTACAGCTATGGAATGGCACAATAAAAATGTTTCTCGGATCTACGCACATAGATTATGGATCTCTAACTAAATGGTTAGATAGAGTCGTTAGATTTATTACTTCCTTGAAAGGGAGACATAAATCGATCTAGGTGTCATTTCAGCCGCCTTTTAACTTGTTTGATACGGACATAACAAGTAATTGATGATTTCACTACATGGTTTCTTATTAGGAATAGTCATTATTACGACAAAGGGAAATCTCCCTACATTAGAATGTAAGTACGTATGTTTTCATCTAATTTTTAAGAGTTACTTTCATATTTCAGTGAGGTTGTTAAACGCTAGTTCTATCGGAGAGCTCACGTGTTTCTAGCGTTTTTTTATCAGATTGATGTACTCCTACCACCTACTCTCGAGGACTGCCTCGGGATTAGCAACCCATGTGTGATTGACTTCAGATAGAACACCTGTTCCGTTTGAATCTGTTTTCAAATGTTCATAGGCAGTAGTGATCAGTTATTTTAGAACTACATACTCGTTTAGACGACCCGCGTGGCCGAGCGGTCAGCATACCGGTCTAACGCGCAATGGGTCCCGGGTTCGATTTCCGGCCAGACAGAAAAATGAATGATGAGTTTAGATTTCTGTTCTGGGTCTGGGTGTTTGTGTGTTCGTGTTTGTGTGTCCATGGCACCCGGGACACAGGAGAAAATCCTAGTGTGGGACTATGAGTGTTAAAAGCGTGTGTTTAGTTTTGGTAAGGATGTCGATTCTTCATGAAAAAGATCGATTACATTGATTCGAGTCGTAACCTAATGAATCGATTCACAAAAAATCGATTCCCATAAAATCGATTTTTTTTTCAAGTTTGCGTCTGTCACGTCAATATCTAACTTGATGAACACCGATCTACACGAAAATCGATCATTTTGGCTCGAAAGATCGATTCTTCGATTAATCGATCTCAGATCGCCATCCCTAAGTTATGGTCTGTTAGAAATAAATTATGTGTTGTTTAATGAAACCACGATGCAAGTGAGGCTTTGTCTTTTTTTTTATAAATATGAAGTAGCAAACGAGCAAGCAGCCCACCTGATGGTAAGTGGTTACTGCCGCCCATG
>DWNE01003416.1:0-16726 GCA_018249875.1 Cecropterus toxeus | reverse complement strand
GCGGATTACGTCTTGTCAGCGTTCGTACGAGTCCAGGGCCGTACTTTTATACAGGGCCGTATTCTAGTACTATAACACCTCCCCCCTTAGTTCAGCAGCTATTCGACAACTTTGGAGAATGCGGCTGCGATGCTATCATTGTCGACTCTTATTTCATGTGGGTGAACTGTCGTTGTCAACGAAGTTGCAGATCTTTTAGAAGCTATATTTGCTTCTGACGTCTGGTTTGATGGCTGGGGATGGCTTTTTCGTAAGCGGCGATACATCAAAGCGATAATTATGGTTACAATAGAACTTAGGAGAATGGCGTACAGGGGAATAGTTGTGTGATATAACGTTTGATCACTAGCGTGCTCAATATGCACAGATGGTTCAAGAAGCATTGTTGAGCTGATGGAATGTAGTTTGTCCAGGTTAGCAGAGTTTAAAATTACAGGTGGATGCTCGTTTTGCCTCGACTCGACATACTGAGGCATTTCCAAAATCTTAACAGGATGTCCCTTGATTCGGTCGTTCCTATTGGTAATAGTGAATTGTGTTGTTGCTAGTTGACAGTTTAGTGGAATAACTGCCAGATAGCTCCCTTGAAGTATCCGGTAGTGTTCTTGACTACAGTATAGCTTCACCTTTGTTGGTTCAGGGAATATCAAGGTATAGTGTTTTTCGTCGAGTTCTTCTAGTGCTTCACGTTTAACAACAACTGGAGTTAATTTACAGGTCTGATTAAGTTCTTGCTTCGTTATGAGCTGATGAACACAGTCAGGCTTATCACGTAGTTCGTAATTCATATTGGATTGACACAGAAACCATGATTTTATCTTCGGGCATTCTGCCTCTATGTATCTAGATTTTTCACCAGATATTGCTATGAAAGGTAGTGATGGAATGAGGGATTGGTGGTTTTTGTTTGGAACTATGGATAGTTTATAAAAATCGTAAGACGTAGGATAGACAATCGGAACTTTCATAACTATAACTACCTTAGTATCTAAGTAAAAATAACCTAACTTAATAATATCATAAAAGTTTCTAAACTCAATTTCTAAAATTTCTTTACTTGAATAAAGAAGCTTCATCTTATATAATATACTTTTAATTTCTTCTACACTAACGATGGAATGAGGTGTACTTGATGTGCGAATAAAGGACAGTGTATTTTCTAACTTCCATAATTCCTCAGATAAATCATCAATATTGTCTCCTAAAATTAAAAGATGCTGTGCCATATGCGCGTATTTAATTAAGTCAGTTTCCCTATTGGCATCAGCTTCAATAATTAGTTTAAGAACTTTATCTACTTTTTCTTGATTTTTTAGTAAACTTTCTATTATTTTAGAATTTTCTGTAATCCACTTTTGTGCAAAGAAACGTGATTATTAATTTCAGTTTCTAATTTTAACTCTTTTTTTTCAAGAATCTGTATAGCATTATTATATCTAACAGCATCTGTATAATCCAAATTACCGGAAATCCCTTTTATAATTGAGCCGAGCCCGTTTATGAGTCCTCTTTTAATACGATTTGGTTCAAAAGTTTGTAATTGATAAGAAACTCTTTCGAGTTTGGCACTTAGATGTTCAAGATGTGGATTAAAAAGAAATAAAGTTTTATTGTTTAAAACTGGTTTAAAGCTAGATATCTGAGATTTTACCAACTCTATTTCGGAATGAATATCTTTTAGGTCAACGTAATTTAAAAACGAGTGGTAGTGAGATACAATTTTTGCAGTTCCTAGTTTAAAAGGTAAAAGTCCTGGTCCGGTCTCCAACGCTTCAATCGTTACCTCTTGCCCGGGCGTCAGATGGAGCAGGATCGTCATTAATATTCTGTAACAAGACGGGATTCTTAGGACCTCTTTTAAGCCTTGCCTTTGCGACCGGGCCACGTTTATTTTTGGTGAAAATGTACACAGGCAGGTCTGCAAGGACTGTGTCTTGACTAAAACGGGGGGCCAATTTTTGCCTGTCTGCCAAAGGATTACGTATAAATACTTGTTCGTCGGTCGTATATACTTTCTCGGATTCTCTGTTCCTATTCCTATTTTCGGTAAGTACAGTTCTGTCATGTAAAGCGGTTTTATTAATAATTTCAAAAACTTGTTCCATTTTTTTCTTATGATCTTGTAGGTACTGTTGAAACAGTTGTTCGGTTATGCTAATATCTATTGGGTCTCGTGGGTCAAAGTGTCCGGTAATTAATTCTAAGGGCCTACATTTAGTAAAACTATGTATTGAACTATTGTATCCTAATATAGCATATGGCATTAAATTCGTAACGAGTTCTTTTGGACTTTTAAGTCTTAATATTCTAAGATGTTCTAGAATAGTGGAATGTAATCTCTCAATCATACCATTCTCATTCGGAGCATGAGCCAGGATCTTACGGTGTTGCATTTTGTGTAATCGGATAAATTCGTAAAATATTTGGTTGTTAAATTCAGTCCCTTGGTCGGTTACAATAGTCAGCGGAAGGCCATGATGAGTAGAGAATAATAAAAGAGCTTGGACAACACTTAAAGCTGTGCCATCTCTTAGATGATACGCTTGAGCGTATTTCGAGAAGGCATCTATTATTGTGAGAAATTTCTCATTTTGAACTGTAAAGAGATCAAGATGGACTACTTCAAATGGTTTAGTTGGGGGTGGGACGATATTAAATTTTTGTCTGATAGGGTTACGATCATACTTAGCTTGGCCGCACACGTTACATTCATTTACATATTTAGCTATATTGTCTTTCATTTTAGGCCAAAAGTATCTTGAAGATAGGGCTAAGTATGTTTCAGTGATACCGCGATGGTTCGTTTTACCCTCGTGGTATTTCTGTATAATTTCTTGCTGCCTTAAATACTCTTTTATGTTCTCTAATTCAATTTTGTTAAAAACTATGTTCATTGCCAAACTTTTAAATTTGTTTTGAATAATGGGAATGATTTTATACATCGCTGATAATGGATTAACAATTATTCCCGTTTTTATTCTGGGATCAACAAATTGTTTCACTGCCTCAATGACATCATTTTTAAAGTTAGATTCCGATATTTGAATATTTGTACAAGTGTGACCGTCGAATGGTTTTGTCACAGTTGGTCTTTTTTTCATGTCACCTACCACATTGATGCGCATTTGTCGATTAAATCTATTAAGTGGATCTTCAGATATAGAAATTTGTAAAATGGGATTTTCTAAACTTGTATGAGCTGTAGTACTAGATAAATTATCTGCGGCACTTATGGAGTTAGTTAAGTCAATATTGGGATCTACTGCGTCACTAGATAAATCACTTCCTATAATATTACAACTGGCTGTATCTATAGTAGAACCAGCTGTTGCTGTGCTGGAACCAGATACAGATGGGGGATTTTCAGTTGGGTTTACTGCTACAGAGTGACAATCTTCGATATTTATCTCGATACGGGACAGGGCGTCAGCGTTAGTGTTAGTTTTGCCTTGCTTGTATACCGTAGTAAAGTTAAATTCACTTAGTTTCAGTCTCCAACGAGTCAGTCTAGATCCGGGTTCCTTTAGACTCATGACCCACTGTAAAGGTTTGTGGTCGGTCACAATTTTGAATTTCCTACCGTACAAGTATGGTCTAAAATACTTAGTGGCCCATACAATTGCCAAAAGTTCTTTTTCTATGGTGCTAAAATTAATTTCACTAGAATTTAAAGTCCTTGAGGCGTAGGCTATTGGTTTGTCGCTGCCTATTGATCCCTGTGAAAGAATAGCTCCTATTGCAAAGTTGGAAGCATCAGTAGTGAGTATAAAGTCTTTGTTAAAGTCCGGATATTGCAGAATTGGGTCATTAGTCAAAAGTCTTTTGCATTTTTCGAAACAATTAATGTATTCACTGTCATGGGGGTTAATTTTGGAGCCTTTTTTCAAGCACTGTGTCATTGGTTTCGTTATACGGGCAAAATCTGGGATGAATTTTCTATAATAACCAATTAATCCAAGGAAACGTTTTATTTCGGTAGAGGTTCTGGGCAAAGGAAATTTTTCAATAGCTTCGATTTTGTCGGGATTGGGTTTAATGCCGTCTTTACTAATAATATGACCTAGGTATGGTGTTTCTAATTTTAAAAATTCGGATTTATTTAATTGAATCTTGAAATTAGATTCTCTCAGGCGTTGAAAGACTTTTTCCAAATTAAGTATGTGTTCTTGCAACGAAACACTAAAAACAATGATATCGTCAAGATAGACAAGACAAACTACATTTAAAAGATCTCTTAGAACATTGTCCATTACCCGTTGAAATGTTGATGGTGAATTTTTGAGGCCCATGGGCATACGTAGAAACTCGAAATGACCATGTTCCACGTTAAAAGCAGTTTTTGGAATATCTGATGGGTCCATCTCAACCTGATAAAATCCGCTTGCAAGATCTAATGTAGTAAAATATTGACATTTACCTAACTTATCTAAGACGTCATTAATATTGGGGATGGGATATTTGTCGTCTATGGTTTTTTCATTTATTTTTCAAAAGTCTACTACTATACGCCACTTTGTTTGCCCTGACGCATCAGATTTCTTAGGAACAACCCAAATGGGGGAGCTCCATGCTGACTGAGAGGGCTGAATGATTCCTTGCGCTAACATATTCGAAATTTGTTCCTGAACCTCTTGTCTATGTACGTAAGGGTATCTGTAAGTCTTAGTATACACAGATATTTCGTCAGTTGTATTAATTTTGTGTTTAATTTTATTTGTAAATGTTAATGGTTCACCTTCAATATAGAATACATCCGCATATTTAGCGCAAAGGGTTTCTAAACTGGATCGTTCGTCTTTATTTAGGTGGTCCGTACGTAACTGTTGAAGAACTTTTTTTTCTCGACTTTGCTGCCGCTAAATATGTGAACATTGAGTGTTAAAAAGCTTAGCATTTAACGGTGAATTCATAGAAAAAACTACATCGTGTCGACTAGGATTAATTACTTCTACAATACCGTGGTGCCTTCTTACTGTAGTAACACAGTTACGTATATGACAATTAGAAATAACTTGCTCTGGTATCATTACCTCGCCATTCTGAGCATTAATTGGGACTTGAATTAATTTTGAACTATTGGCTGGTACTATTTCTTCATATAAATTACTGTTCTTGGAATCGTACATGACTAATTTATTAATAGAATTACGTGTTACCAGATTTTTATTTTTAAGATCTATACTAGATTCAAATTTCTCTAATAAATCGTAGCCAATTAATCCGTCAAAGAAATCATGAAATTTGTAAATGAATAGAGTAATGTTACATTTTTCGTTAAACTCTTTAAAGCATGGCAAGCTAATTGAATAGTAATTTTTAGTAGTTGCATGAATATTCGTAACTTCAAAAGGATCATTTTTACAGGGAATGTGAGAAAAAAAATTATCCACCGCATCAGGGCTTATAAACGATTGATTGGCTCCTGTATCTACTAAAAATTTTAACGGTGGATTTGTTATTTGAATATAGGGTAAATGCCGCTGTGTATGTAAATTAATTTCTATTTTAGTTTTTCTGAATTCGGGAGTTTCTGAAAATCCTGAGTTTCCGTATGATTTTCACCTGGCGTTTCCTCAACAAAAGAGGGTACGTACCTGGAATGGTTGGTTATTTGTCCTTCAAAAAAAGTCGAATCTGGTTCAGGGCATTCGTAATAGTCAGGAAAATATTCATCACCATAGTAGTCATAGTAGTTCTGTTGGTCATAGCAGTCATTTAAATTTATTTCATGCGTTTTAAAATAATTAGAAGGGCTAGGGGCTAGGGGTTTCCATGCTTGGTCCAGTCATGGTATGGTCGGGATGAAAGATTTTTTTCAACATAATGGCTAACGCCACTCATTGCCTGAGGGCTTGTGTTAGTTGGGGGTTGGTAGGCGGCTCTAGGCTGGGACATTCTAAATCCTTGTGGCCTATAGCCAGGCGGAGGTGCACTAAACATTTGTTGTGTACGAGTCTGTCCGTAATTAGCAGGCATGAAAGGTCCTCGTATCATTGGTGGCCCAGGTGTCCGAATATTATGAGGTATTGACATATTCATTGGTGTATAATTAAACATTCGAGGTGGCAATGGAACAGGAGTGTGTGAGCTAGAAGAGGGCTTATTGAAAAAAAATGAAGGCGAAAACTGTTGATTTTTCCCAGACGAAAATTCACTTCTGTGTTGCATGTATATAGTATTCAATTCCTCGTGCACAAACTCCAAAGCTTTTTCAATTGAATCAGGTCGCATGCACCGTATTCGAGCACCTAATGGGTCGCGAAGACCACGTAAGTATGCCTGAAGGGTTAACTTCTTATATAATGAACGCTTAGCTTCAACTGTACTCGGGACGGTTTCATGCAAGCTGATATAAGTCATTATTATACTAAATAAATTCTGACATTTTTCATAAAATTCCTGTGGTGTCGCGGAACCCTGATTGAGAAGTGCTAAATCGTTATATAAAGATGTCTCATCGCGATGGTCTGCAAAATTGTTGACGAGAGCATTTCGAATGCCATTCCAGGTCTCCGGGATACCATTGGAATTAATTGTTCGAGCTGCGGAACCAACGACTTTATTTAATATCCCGTTTAATAAAGATAAATTACTTAATTCATATCCGGGCTCATTTCTCATATATTGCGCTACTAATTGATCGCATAAATGTATAAACCGGGTAAGAACGTTCGGATTTCCATCAAATTCCGGTAGAAGCCGAAGGGCCTTATAGATGTGATCAATGAATTCATTACTCATGTTTGTCTCGAATGAAGCTACTTCTATATTTCTGTGTAAATCAAATGATAATATTCTACTATTCCTATCTAACCTAGGAGTCCGCGATTGCCTTGGTTGGGAAATTTTGGATATTTAATAAAAACACTGGGAAATAAAATTAAAAAAAATGGGTCAGGACGCAACTCTGATAAACTAATCTAGGTACTTACATTAACATGTTGGTTTCTATGCCTGTATCGATTTTCGGATACTCCTCTTGAACTGCAGAGCTTGTAGATTTCGGATCGCCGCAATAACCGTGATCAATTCACTGTCTTCAATTTTACGACGATCCTACCGACTGCGCCAATTACGATGTCCACAGTCAGGAGGTGAATTGAAACTCAAAATAACTGATACTAAATTTAATTAAAAATACAAAATTACAATAATATGTGACAATTGCTCGAAGTTGGAAACAAAAGTCGTGAGAAACATAAAGTGTGAGAAAGTCTCGGATAGTCGCGGATTACGTCTTGTCAGCGTTCGTACGAGTCCAGGGCCGTACTTTTATACAGGGCCGTATTCTAGTACTATAACATGCGCCTATAGATGTCTCATATCAAAATATGTCATTTCTGTTTAACTGTAACTCTATGGCGCACAAACACGTCTGGGATAAGTAATTCCCCCGATTCCATTGTGGTTCAGATAATTTATTTGTCTTACTTTTACCTTCTTATAATTTGTCGGCCAATTTGTTACTTTAATATGCTTTTTAATTGGCCCTTCTGTTTTATTTTATCATTGTTTAACATTTTTATTGCTTCTGCGCCGATAGCATAGATTTGAACAATAAATAATAATAAGAAGAAAAGAAAAATATTTGCCGGAAAATTTATCTTATTAAGGACACCTAACTTAAATTTATGAATACTTTATTTAGTGTAGTGCCTCTTTTATTAATTTTTAAATTATAAAAGCTATGAAGGAGCATATATCCTACCTAATATTAAGTGGTAACGATACTTTATAACATATTGAACTGATTTTAAAATTTCGAATTGTCCCGAAGTCGATCACTTTTTATGTTGAAGTGCTAGATACCTGCAACACTTTAAACACATTCTTCAAACCACATTTTACAATTAAAATCAGGTCTAGAGAAAGAAACGATCAGATAACAAAGATAGAAAGTGAAGTGTGAGTGGAGCAGGTGGCAGAACCAGTGTAGTTTAACCGGTAAGAAACCATCGCCACAACTATAACTAGCGTGAAGGTGTTCTTGTGTTTAGCTGGTAGGTGGTTGCCGGCTCACTTAAATATGAGGCGACCATCTTAGTCCTTCGGAGTAGTAAAACATTTGTGATGGGCTTTAGTTAAATCTGATGTTCTATTTGAAGTTACTTACATATGTCTTTTAGAAACGTTTCTTGCGCTTTGGTATAAGGTTGTGGTTTCGGGCATACTTTCATATGAGGATCTTCTAAGTCGGTAGTAGCACTTGTGGTTGACTTTATCCACATGAAGTTGCTTGTGGATACGCTATATATCGTTTACTTTTTTAGTCTTACAATTAAAAATACTGTTAATATTCTGTCTTGTTACTTTGGTAACAAAAAATGAAGGCCGGTTGCGGTTCGCCGGAACATTGAACAATTAACAAGATCATGTCAGCTCCGCCATCCAAGGCTCGGTAACCCCCAGATCTCTAGGGCATGATCACACTTACAAAGTAAATAGCCTGTTCAAAGTCAACAACAAGTCCCGATTCCCTTGTGAGGGCTTTAATTCAGCCATTAATTAAGTAAGGGTCTTCCCTCGGGAAGATCTGTTTCGTAAACTTAGGCTTCTCTTATTCTGCATTTTATCTTAGAACAACTTCGAAGTTTTAGAAAATAAAAATACAGCTTCGCCGAGACTTGAATAAATAGCTCAAGTTTTTGTTAAACGTTTTGCGGCAAGGTTTTTGTCTTAATTAAACTTCATGGAATTGAAAGGAAGTCTTGAACAACAAGTTTCAGCAAATTGCGGCAATGAATTAGTTTCGCAAATAGCTTTTTTTAATCTTATGTCATTTAACTAATAATCAATGGGTTAATCCAGGCATGAAATCCATCTAGCTACAGTCAATTTTCCCAGGAATGTGTGAGAAAATTATGGAAAAATTCAATGCGCAGGAAAAATACATAAAATATAATTTAAATTCAATACGAAGAAATCTTATAAAGTTTAAAATAATTGTAATCAAACGGAAATATTTTAATGTTTTTGACATCCTAATAATAAAATCCGACATAGGTATATTAGCAAATAAGTTGTATAAGTGAATTTAGGTAAAGGATTTTCAAACAAAATTACGATATCCGTATAGTAAAATTTACTGCGTTCGTCTTCAGATAAGACGGTTTCTGCCATAAGCTATTGTGGCTTAAAGGCAGATCACATTCAATTTATGCTCAGTTAACTAATCCTTAATTGTACTACCAGCATCAATACGCTTAACTCCTTGAGCTGTGATCTCATCACATCAGCTCATATTAATGTCACTGAATTAATACCTTTCGAGACTGATGATGCAATTAACCAAATGTATTAAAATACATAGTAGCAATAATTACAACTAAATGACATGACATTTCAATTTACCACAGTTCTGGAGACACGTTCATAGGAAATTATGGAACAAGGCGAAAAAAATTGAAAACAAAACGGAAGATCGAACCACACGCTGGAAACAAAGAGACGGTTATCGAATCTGAAATAAACGGATCGTGTTCTACCGTTACTTTGGCGACGAGTAACTAATGAAAGATAAAATTCGGTATTTGTATGTACTATTAAAAACTCATACCTTATTTTTTTTTTGTTCTCGACTCGAAACCTTCAAATTATTTTTACCGCACTAAAATGCTCCCGGTAGGTCCGGGATCTCCAAAGCAACACAACCGAAGCCCTTTGAGCGACATTTCCCATCGGGCTCCAACCAGGTTTCCTCCATTTTTTATAATAAGAACTAACAACGCATATAACCACTTGATGGTAAGTGGCCACTGCCCCAGATAAGACCAAAGTCTTACCTGCGGCTAGTCATAGATTCGTACTGTAAAGAGTTCTAGTCCCGCCAAATTGCATTTTAAATGACGTACAGATGTTAGGCTCGCTCGCACGTGATCCGACAAGCGAATCCATGGATACGGCACGGATGCGACACGGATATTACGAGGAAATTGTGCCCGAGACATCGAAGCGATTTCAAAACACCTGCTAATAGAACCAGCTTTATTTATTTTGTGTGGAAACTCGAAGAATTTTCCATCAACAACTAATAAGCAAGTAAAACACTATTTATGAAAGGAAATAGCGCTCTCAGCATAGTCTATTGAGATGAAGTCACTCGGGTGGTGAATAAATCATGAAGAGCGCATATTGTTACGACTCCGGTCGGGAAGTCATATTTACTTTGGAATAACTTTAAAAAGTAGACACTTTAGAAGTATTTTTGCAATAGTACCAGTCTTGCATGTACCTTATAGCAACACTGCTACCTGCAACCGCCTGGTTTGATGAGTGGTAAGTTACGCTTTTTTGAGTTTCATCTTAGCATTTAGGAATATCTGTGGTCGATTTAGGATAAAGATCATTCATTTGTTTCTTTATTTAATAACATAAAAATACCAACAAGCCGTAATTGCAGGCTTACTTTTAAACTAAGCGATCATCATGAACTTCACGAAGATCCCCTGTTCTGTATGAAGCTTACGAGTGTCCATGGTCGACAGTGACTGCTTACCATAATGTGAACTACATGCTCGTCTTGTATATCAATGTTATACAAAAATGTAAAAAAAAATATTAAATGGGAATCTGATGCTGGCGGTTGAATTAAAATATACATGATGAATTGTTATCAAGGAAAAGATCCTTGTCATTTATTTACAAGAAGTCTTGTTCGTAGAAAAACATTTTAAAAAACATAAAATTTGCGATCAAATATCGTTTAAGTTTGTTCTGAGCCGATACGAGGTTTATGTCGGAAGTTACTTCGAAATTTCAGCTTTTACGACGCATAAGCTGGCCTTAAATTACATAACTTTCTAGCTGAACAGACTAAGGATTTTCATTCTCAATATTATACTTTAATCTTATTTAATACACAAATTATAAAAAAAAATATTCGGCGAGTATGCAGTGGCCAGATGCCAACTGATAGATTAGTTTTCTGCTTCTTTGATAAATTGAGGACTTTATCTTAGAAGAAGAAGCAGTCGTAGTACTTAATAGAAAATGAAAAGTGACCAAAATATAACTACCTTCTTTTAAGGTGACCATGAATAAAGGATAGCTCTAAATGTATAAAAATTGAGCCCAGATGCTCGCAGGGCACTTACGCGACTTCTCGCTTAATTTTCTTTTATGATCCAACCCAACTTCAGTCCCATATGAATCGCTATAGACTAGGATATATAAAACGCTGCGAGTGTGCGGTCCAATCAGTGTAAATTCAATAGAAAGAAAAACCTCAACGTAAACCTAAACTTTAACCAAAACATAACCGTAACCATAACAGTGTACTAAAAGATTTACACGTATGCAACAATACATGTAAGGGATAAGGAGTTTAAGTTAAATTTTTGAAGTGAAACTTCTTTAGAATATTTGTGATTTAAAACTGAAACACTGGAGACTCAAATGCTCAAATGATGATCAAAAATGATATACATTACAAAAACACCTGTCGACCATATGGTGCTGAACCCCATTCTGAATCACGCTTACGAATTTTCTTCGTAACTTGTAAAGCTCCAGTATAGTGTATGCCAAATTAGATGTCCAAATATGGCCTGCAGTGATTAGATAATAATTTACTTTTATTTATCATTATATAAAAGTTTACGCAGTAACTTTATCATACGAAAGTATCGAATACATTGTCGTATAAACATATAATATTAATATAATTATATAAAATAAATATTGTACTTATATTTATTAACACACAGATTTTTATTAAATAAATATATATTTTAAATTAATAAATCAAATTAATTATTTCAACTGCATTTTAAATACCAGTTAATATTATTATTGTCCATTAAATTTTACCAAATTTTAAACCTAAATGAAATAAAAAGAAACTAAACTTAATCATTGATCAACAATTAACTAGTAAACGGTGTAACTGGACACCGTTCTATATTGGTTCTGACTCGATCATTATTCTTTTGTATACAATGTTCCGCCTACCCACTCTAGTGCTCACAAAATGAATACTGTTTCAAATTTATTTCTCAGTAAGTGATTTGTAATCTTTTGAGAAAAATAAAGAATCTTATAAATCAACCGGTTGTGGAATCACGAACTAACTGACGAACATACAAAAATACCCAAAGAGTAGACTTTCCTACGGGAATTTAGTTAAAAAAACAACTCCGCCTTAATAAAACACTCCGTACTTAGTAAAAAGCAGTCGGCAGTGACGTGCCTTCTATAAATTTATTGCGCTAAAAACAAAGTTTGGAAAGTCGCAGCCGAGAGAGGCGAGTCATCTAAATGTAAATTGTAAGCTCTTGCTGAAGTTAGCTCGTACAGAAAGTATGGATTAAAAGAAAGATACGAACGGACGAATTAACTGGAATTTTAAAACTGTAACGATGGCGAAATCTAAATATGAAACCTGATAATGCAGTGTTAAGCGCTGATGGGTTTTTTTATATCTCAGAGTATTTCAACTTAATTTTAAAGGTTTTATTTCGTATGAGACAGTCCTGAAGGGTAGCAAAGCAATTTTGTTGCTACCCCAGGAATCGTGTTCCAACTCTCCACAAATTTGCATCAAATTACAACTAACAATTTACGTACAGGATGATAGAGTTAAGGTAGAGGACATTTAACATCAAGCGGAATACATTAACAGTTACTACTTCAATTTGATAACAAGAAATTACTATGCAAACAAAAAACCGACTGCTAAGACTGGTAGTCAAGTAATTTGTATTTTTTTATCAGATTAAAGTAGCACAAAAGCTAGCAGTCCACCTGATGGTAAGTGGTCACTGCCGTTCATAGACATCTGTAAGCAACCTCATATAAAACAGATTTTCTATCTGTAGTCGATCACAGGTAGGGTGCTACTCCCGAGGATTAACATGGTCGCCTCATATATAAGAGAGCCGACAACCACCACCCTTCCAACGGAACGCAAGAACTGCTTCGCGCTCGAAATAGGTGTGGCGCTGGTACCTTCCCGGTTTAACTACAATTAATCTACCACCGTTGAAATTTGGATAGTAATTTATTTATTTAGCGCTGATTTAGGAGTTTGCATCAATATAGTTTCCGCTGTAGCTTGTGCCAAAAAAATGGACATACATATAAAGTTACATATTGACATACGCTCAAAAAATCACCTAGCTTTCGACGCAGTCGGAATAAAAAATAAACAACACATCCGAACGAAGAGACAATTTCATCTTTCAAGTTACGTAAACTGTTCTTTAGTAATTTCCTCGACTCTTGTTTGTACAATTTGTCCCCTTTTCTACGTTCACAGCTAAATCCAGTACAAATCTGCGGTTAAGGTTTCTCTTGCTAAATCATTGGAGATAACGAACAACTTATTGCCTTCGAGATAGCGCCTTTAATGCGTATTTACATAAATGGAATAAAGAAACGGTGAAAGCATGCAAAAGTTATGTTAAACATTATTTGGCAACTTTAAAGGTTCTTACTAATCTTGGTTCAATGGGGCGGCTCTATCACATTTTGTTCTCGTATAATACTATTTTTAAATTTGTGGTGATTTAAAATTACTTCTACTTTTTCTTTAATTTTGTACATTGAGTTCCTTGGTCAAACTAACGTAAATAATTATAGTATGCTAGATCCACACCGGGAGAGTTCAGTTGCCTATATTACAGGTTCTTGCCCAGTTTAGGTAAATGAATATGTCCAATCTTCAACGTTATGTCCAATCTTACTATAATGTTACCCTACACTTTATAAAACCGTCTACAAAAGTTGTATTATTTTATGAAAAAAAGATTTAAAATAAATAAAGATTTGAAGTGTGGTAAGGCAGATATTTAGCCAAGGCTTTCTAACGTAATCCATAGAGTTAACAACGTACAGCTGACATCTGGAGGATGATCATAAGTGCCCTGGGGCACTACTAAGAACTTACAAACAGATGTACGATAGGCTTGTCAATTTATAGTACCTGTCTTCATTTTTCCAAGTTGTTTAGTAGATTTTTTTTTTCTTTTACTCTTTTACGCCCCGTAATATGTAAAATATCAAACGAAATTACACAAACTCTATAGTAAGAAAGATTAAGACGAAATTATTGAATCTAATCAAATTCCTGTATTGCCACATCAACCCGATGTAAACAATTACTATCCCCATAGAGGAATTAAAAAGTAAGTGTATTAAAAAAACTGTGTAAATAAATCTGTACCTAAATTTGTGATAATTTGCGAGAATATTTCAATGCGTAAGATTACTGCAGACAGATCTCAAATATCGCTGACGAGTAGACCTATACAATGTCCCCAACGGTAGGACAATAATGCTAAACATAATAATAAAACATAACATTTTCTGTCTACTCCTATGTCGTAATGGGTGCATGAACACCCACAAAGTCATATGCTTGAACACCGAGACCCACAACATTATCATCATTTAGCTATCTGTCTGGCTGTCGAACCCGGAACTCTCTCAGTTACAGGCTTGTATGGTGAGGATGAAAGGAGCAAAAAGACATAAGAAGGTACATTACTCAGCTTATAACGGCACCGCTATCGAACTCAACCGATAAATTACCTGTTGAGATAAGTACTACTTGGGTCCTTTACCACTTATTTATAGGTACTTAAGTTTAGAGAATTAGTTAAGGAAATGTTTTTTTATGAAATTTAAATTGTAATTCATGATAAGTGAAGCCGATATTTCGATCGTGAGTACCCGTGACATATTAAACTGTATAAATTCCGCGATAATATTAGTCTAAAATCATTTGTCGTAGGTGAAGTCAGTACGCTAAGGAAGTAGATTGGGACTATCGATGTATACAAATTTACCAAGGCCAGGTGCAGGCAAGGTGCACGCCAACCAACATGGCCTATAGGTAGGTCGCTAAATTTATTTTTACCCATTTCCTTTTTTTTAAAAAAAAAGCAAACCGCCAAAGCAAGTCCACTGTCCTGCTAGTAAGTCTGATGGTAAGTGGCCACTACCTCCTATGAACATTCTTAATCAACCCCGCATAATATCAATTTGCCTGAGCTTAAACACAGATGCGTTGCTACCCCTGAGGTCTAAGTTGGAATGCCTTAAATAAAAGTGTCTCCTTTACGACGCCCTTCAAATCGAAACACACCACTGTATAACCACTGTTAATAGACAGAAATAGGTGTGGCGGTAATGCTTCTGAAAACGAACCTCAAACAGTGCTGCCACCTTAAATTCTGTATGCCATCACTGAGAACTTAATTGCAGCTTTTCGAACAGAATACAGCAGCGTATTAGTTAGCGATGTATAAGTGTGCCAGAGATGTCTCAGCGAACCACGAGTGAGTCTATCACCTTCAAAAATACATAAAGTTACACACAAATATATACCTTTAAGTTTTACTAATTAAGGGCAGCTGGTACGACGCTATCGCTCAAGCAATAAATTACTTCGAGATAAGTGGTACTTAGATCGTTCAGCGTTTATTTATAGGCTTTGTGTAAAATATTTTCTTAAATTTACCCCATTTGTAATACTTTAAATAGTAAAACCCTTAAAACTAAATTTATTGCTTCAAATAAGTTTGACACATTGAAAATAAGTAATAAAAACGAAATGTGAGCATTAAATTGAGGTAAATAGAATTTCAAACAAGCTTTCTACTAGAACCCATCAAAGTACCTACAGATTTAAATACCTATGCCAAAGAATCATATGGTTATAGTTTTAACATAAACCTTATGCAAATAGATAAACCCATTTTGTACTATATCACTAGAAACTAATACAGACATTAAAATTATTTCTATTTCTAACGATAAGAACCACCAAAGGCCAAACATATCATCAGCTAAAATTATTTTTTTTTTTAAATATATTATGGTCTAATTTGCTATCAGAGGATCCTTTCAGACACATTGCTCACTGACGAGCAGACTACCTGGACAAGTTGGTAGTGTTGTTTGCCAGTGCGTAAGGTAGACGAAAACCACATAACAGAAATTAAGTGTTTTCATTTTATTTAGATCTGCAGGGGACAAATTGTAACATTGTTTCTTACACTATCAGATCAGAATTATCGGATCAGAACTTGACCTCAACTCAGAAGATCCGGCAAGAAACTCAGAAGATTTGTCATCTTTATATATGTACCTATACGATATATATGTACCTACCACAAACGATGACGACAATGTATATAGGTACATATACGACGACCCGCGTGGCTAAGCGGTCACCATACCGGTCTGACACGCAGTGAGTTCCAGATTCGATTCCCGGCCAGACAGATATCTGAATGATGAATTTAAATTTCTGTCCTGGGTATAGGAGTTTGTGTATTCGTCTTTGTGTGTGTTCATGGCACCCACGCCACAGGAGAAAACGTGTGGGCTATGAATACAGAAAGCTTAGCTTTATTAAGAAGAAATATTATTTATTCATTTATTTAAATGTTTACATAAATCATAGAGAGTAAAAGCTAGCTCCTTATTGCCTTATATTTGACGAATAGATCACATAATCTCAAGCTGATATAGAAATAACTAAACCCATTTGAAATAGCCACCACAAAATGGCTAAGCTTAACTCAGTGTCGTGGTCGGTGTACGAGTGTTTTATAATTGCATTTATGTGCTATTTGCGGTTATTCTGCACTGAGCTTTTATATTTTTTCACTGTAATTGTGGCCACTATACTGCGAGGTAAAAGTTAAATGAAATGAAATGAAATGAAATATCTTTATTTTTTTGTATAGGCCTACGGGGGCACTTACAAATTGTCATTTAC
>DWNE01003415.1:0-16730 GCA_018249875.1 Cecropterus toxeus | reverse complement strand
TTAGGTTTTATGTTAGATATTGCGGTTTCTTTTTGGGCATCAAGTTACATATTGTTCGTATTGCCGTTTTTTTTTTGGTCGTCCGTTTCCGGCCCGGGCGGTGTAAGCCAAAGTTTTCAATAAAACATCGATTTTTGGAAAATCGATTATTTGATTAAAATATAAAATCGATTAATTAATAATCGGTTTTTGCCCAGCAAAGTCACATCTCTAGTAAGGATTATTTTAACTTCGCGCATTATAAGATAACAGCTTACGACATTGTTAGTTTTGTGTTATATTCTTATTCATGCATATCAGCAATATTTATATCATTGTACTAGTCTTAATGCAAATTTGTCGAGTGTATGTTTTATCGCGATACGCGTATAACGCAGATAAAGTAGTCAGCGTGAGAAGGTGAATTTCCTTCATAAAACTGTAAGCCAAGGATACATAGATGACTAAATTTGATAAACAAGTTGTAACATAGATATCAATAAACAACGCAGTATTTCTTTTCAGCATGACGACAAAGATGACAAGAATGAAATAACGCATTTATTTTTCAGGATGGCGACATTAGTAGAAATTTCTAGAAATAAATGGATGGAGCTTCGGGATCTTTACAAGAGTGTATGGCCGAGAGGTGTAGCGGCTTATTGTGCTCTTGATACTCAAATAGTTAATCCTGCGATAACCGATATTATCAAGTTTAAAGTGTACTCTCCTGATGGAGATATGTCTAATGGCATGATAGCAACCTGTGATTCGGTATGATATCATTTATGAATAAAATGTACCTACATACCTATAGTGGTATACAAAAACAAAAACTGCCATTTTAAACTTATCACATTCTCAGGCACAATTTTCCGACTTCAGAACTATGTTCTATGTACCATACCTACATGTATTTAACCCTTAAACCTAACACCTATTTTTGTTCAGACACCTATGTTTGACAGAGATCGCTGGTAGGTGATTAGGGGTTAAATTATTGTTACCTTTTTATGGCATAGACGTCAGTTTCTATTTTTTTAAGGATTTTTTCTATGTGTATTCGAAATATATTTATTATATCTATCATTGACGACAAGACCGTAAAAGGGTAAAGGGTAATTTTTTATTTAAAAAAAAAATTGGTCCTATGAAAAATCCATAAAAAGGAACACACAATTCTATGCGGATAGGGCAGAATGAGAATGCATTTTTTTTTTACCCAACTGTCAGGCGGGTAATGTTTTTCGAGCGTATGTATGTATGTTTGTTTGTATGTATGTCCATTTCTTTGGCAAGCGCTACAGCCCAAACTGCTTGACGGATCGTGTCGTACTATATACAATTAGAATCGTCTCAGTTTGCAGACTGTTATAGGGGTATATAAATTATTTCAAAATGGCATTTACAAATAGAGGAAAAAGAGGGTCATTTTTTTAGTATCATGACAATATCAAAGAAAAGCTTGTAAATAGACCACTCTAAAAATGTATATATTATAGTACTACTACTATGCGTCAGATTAAATATATCATTATTAACAAAAAAGGGTTTAAAGCAGTCGAGTTTTTTTGTTTTAATGATTTTAACAATATCACTAGTTCACAGCAACACATATACATAATTTCTATTTACAGTTCGGTTACTACCAACTTCTCATCCAACAAGTGAATGATATAGCAAAAATAGAAGAAGCATTAGAAACAACTAATGTTGTAGATTGGAATAGATCTGTTGTAGTACCATCTGCTCATCCTGAAGTGGTGGAGTGTCTTCTGAGATTACAAAAACGTCTAGGACTCTATAAGACCTACACAAAAGCTTGTAAATATGTTCTAGATAATAACAAGCCGCTTTATGACGTGAGGTAATGGACTCCATCAGTGTCATTTTCACATTGTCCTATAGCAGGGGTCGGCAACCTGCGGCTCGTGAACCACATGCAGCTTGAATGTGAAACTTGGGCTTTTAGTTCCATACGCAATAATAAAGCATAATGAGCCATTTAGTTTTGGCAAAAAAATGCGGCTTTTTTAAAAAATAGAAATATTTTAAATTGTAATTTTCATCTCTTTTGACTCAATAAGTCGCCGACCCCTGGTCCTGTATATGTATGTATATGTATGTATATTTTACCATACATTGAACTGTATATTGCACGTTTACTTGTAATGTACTTGGCTACTTACTTTGCGATGGAAAGCGTAATGGTTATTTACAGAAATTCAATAAAATCATACGAAGGGCACAGATCGTTAATTCTTACAATCTTGATCATACCAGCAAAGTACGATTCATTCGTCATCCCTAGTTTTCTGAACTTTATATAGGTATTTTTACGATGTTGAAATTATGATTTTACTGTTAAATCAAGGAATAAGTAGTCGTGCATAATGCTACATGTAAAACATTGTGTTCATGCAAGTATGCATAAAAAACAAGATTGCGTCAGGAACTAAAAATACCTATAGATAATGAAAATAACACTATCTACAAATAATACCCCGCACTAAGTCGAACTAACACAGCAACCCGCTTAGTTTTGTTCGATAATTAATAGTTCCGGAAATGTATAATGTTCCAAAATTTATTACAATGTAAAAAAACAAATTGTTTAAAAAAAAAAAAACAAGATATTATACAAACAAAACAGACAAACCCGCGTAGTTTCTTGCCGGATCTTCTCAGTTGTGGTCGTGTTCCGATCCGGTGTAAGAACAAATTTGTATTGTAAGTGACAATTTGTAAGTGACCCCGTAGGCCTATGCAAAAATAAAGACATTTCATTTTATATAACGGACGCTTAAATAAATAAAGATGCACATCGCCACACCGACCATCAAGTTCACTTACGCCTAAAGATGTCTCACATCAATAATTAATTTCTCCTACTTTATGCAAAACATACAATCATTATAATAAGTGTTGATGCATAATGATTGTAGATATTATATGCTATAAAGGATTTTTTCTTAACTAACGTCTAACTAAAATCTATAATGTAGGATGTCGAGTTAAGAGTTTATAATCTACCTACATCTATAAAATCTTATAATAAAATCTTCTGTTATTGTTAAGTTCGGTCCAAATCGAAGAATTATTTTGAGGGGTTCGCTCGTATAATACAAATAAGTGCATTTTCCTAAAGTGGCAAATAATTGTTATTATACAAAAAAAATGACAAACAATGGCCTGAAGAAGACAGCGGGGAACCGTTGGATTCAGAAGGCTCAGGACCGGTTGGAGTGGCGCCGTTTACGGGAGGCCTATGTCCAGCAGTGGACCTCAAAAGGCTAATGGATGGATAGGTGGATAATACAAAAAAATCTCAATTTAATGTAATTGCATAGTTTGACCCACTTCAAAGTAGACAGACTAAAGGGGGATTATGTCTGAGGTGATCAAAGGACACCAATGAGTCGCCTTTGATCACCTAGACGATGTCACCTGGGTGATCAAAGTGGAATACCGATAACTCGTAAAAGCTTCAGAGTTGTATGAAGCAGGGATGTTAAGGAGCTCCGTAACCGTATCTAAAAGTATCGGATATATCCGAAATAAATATGTATCCGTATCGTAACCGTAACCGATACAAACGTTTCGGTTCATTTCGGATATATGTTTTGCAACCAGTTTTTTTTATATTAGTGAATAACACTTACAATTTATTCGGTACTCATAATAACTGATATTACTGTTTGTACTAGCAAATGAAAAAATAGAAATAAAACCAAGTTTGAAATGTATATTAATAATATCATATCCGTCTCCAGGTGGTAGAACCAATGTAGTTCGACCGGGGAAGTACCACCGCCACACCTATTTCTAACGTGAAGCAGTTCGTGCGTTTCGGTGGAAGCGTGTGGTTGCCGGCTCACTTTTATATGAGGCAACCATCTTAGTCTTCGGGAGTAGCGACGCATTTATGATTGACTTCATATAGAACCCCTGTTCTATATGAAGTCAATCATAAAGAACAGGGTTGTTACGGGTACTCACGATATGCGGTTTTCTGCATTTCTTTTTGCCGATATTTCGACCCAGTTACATGGATCGTGGTCACTGTCGTGATCCTTGTAACTAAAAGAAATTAAAAAAAAACCGCATATCGTGAGTACCCGTAACATATTAAGATGTATAAATTCCGCGATAATATTAGTCTAAAATCATATATTCTCCGTTTCATATTTTAATTACCATATCCAGGTAGGTATAATTGTGAATTATATTATATATATTTGTAAATCGGTAAAAACAGCAAGTAGAAGGAAAAAAAATCGTAATAATAAATACTAATTAAAAGCTGTTAAGAAAATAAAAGTGATGTTATGTTCGGCCATTTCCTGCGCGATAACATTATCATACACTTACTTGGGGATATGTTCCCAGGCTTTCGCTTTAATTGCTTTTTATCGTATTATATTTATGTCATAAATATTTTTAGCAATAAGACCTTGGAATGGCAATTTCAAACGACTTTTTTTATTCCAGCTTGATCCTGGGTAAATATGAATCTGAAATGCTATGTCGTGAACCACCTTTTGAATTGGCAATGTAGCCTGAGGTCATTAAGATTGCAAGAGTTCTTGAACCTTCAAAACCTGAACATAGATCCACTATCCTCACAACATAGTCTTAAAGAGTAACCTATTTAAGATTATATTGTGAGACATTGTAGTGATAAAAGTATTTTTTATCAGAATGAAGCAACAAACGAGCACGCAGTCCGTTCATCGCCGCCCATAAACAATCTGTAAGCAATCCCATGCAGAATATTGGTTCCGGGCGGCTCCCGGGCGAACTACACTGGTTCTTCCACGTAGTAAAAAGTCTAATTAGTATATAGTAATTTCAGCAAGTGGTAGAGGTGGCGATCACAATAAAATTAAGATAACCTCTTTATTTAAATTTATATGGCTTATTTGACTTATCAATTCAAATATTGTTAAAATTTGCTGAAACATTGTTATAAGAAACTTAAATAACAAAATGTTTTTTCCTCTTCTAGCTTCAAAATAAGATTTCCTTCTACGAATCATTATTTATTATGACTATTTGCTATCGTTAGTCTTGTAAAGTTGCAAGTTATCATAAAGAATCACAGCAAAACATTTAAAAGTTATAGAATAGTTTCTTCGTAGTATGATTATAAAGGTGGCAAAAAGTTGCTCTATCTGCACTAGTTGACTTTGACGATACAATCAAATCCGCCGCAACCTTCAGCCGTCAACCAGTTTCACGTATTACTTGGCCATCGCCATATCATTTCGGATCCAATCAGCTCCCTTCAACCAGCAAATGACTCGACCTTTGGGTGCAATGATAATTTACGAGGTGATTAATAACTTGGGACATATTAATACCATGGGATTATTGGGTGCAGCGTTGGTGCAGTCTTTGATGAGACGAGGTCTTAATTAAGTGTCAGCTAAGCCGATGTGTCTCAAACTTTACGCAAAACTGATGTAATATCTATAATTCCGTGAATTAATTGTTCAGAAAAGGTAATAGATTGCCAGGTAGTAGAACGAGTATGATTCGACCGGAGAGGTACTACCCCGAAGCCTATTTCTAGCGAGAAAGACTTCTAGTGTTTCATTGAAAGGGTGTAGTTACTAGCATACGTATAAAAAGGTGATCATCTATTAAGATGCGTTGATACTCTTGATGAGTATCTCAGGAGTATCAACGGATCTGTAATTCACTTAAAATAATATTTGTGTTCTTTGTGAAATTGATTACAGGTGTCCATGGGCTACCATTCGACCGGCGACCAGGCGACCATTTAACTTTAGGTCAACTGCGTTGGACATTAAAGGCACATGTTACCGTCTCAACTGACAAATTATTCTAGAGAGTAGTTTGACAATAATCGTGAATTGACTATTATCGTAAATTTTCCAAATTGTTGATACGTACTGAACTGTTGTATAAAATAGTAACTCACAGTATAAGTACAAATAATTGATAGGGCGTTATAACCCTTTTATGTATCGATAATAACTACGCAATATCTTGTAAAGGAACCATTCATACAGCAGCGACATGCCTGCATATTGAGCAATCGTTGAATTGTGGATTTAGTTATAATTAGCAGACAGTATTTTTTTAAAGCTATAACTTTATCTCAGAGAAAACGGGTACTTTTATTTAAGAGTAGTACCTAATGTTATTATTATTATTATAAGGCAAGACTCATCGTGGTTACTGATAAAGAAATGTACCGATACGTCATAAAATTCAATATACTACCGTTAATTATTGAGAGCGCTCACTGTTTTTTTTTTTTAATATAACATATAACAAGGAAACAAGCATGCGGTCTAGCTCACAGTATGTCCGCTGCTATTCAGGGACATTTTAATCAACTCCGTCTTATCTGAGGTTGACACAGATTCGTAGCTATCCCTGAGGATATTAGGAACGCCTCGGATAAGTATGAATCCCATATCCCATATCCAAATCAGAACACTGCTTGTGATTTCTCGTGCTTAACACCGGTATTATGACGCAGAATAAGGTACAGCGGTAGAACCGCTAGAGTCGAACCACAAAGAATTTTAACACCATATATGAAATCTTATATACATATGTAGGTTTGCCTTATATATCTAAATATTAAAACGGCTGAACCGCATTTGTTCAGGTAAATCTCTGATCTTATTATTTCTACTGATTTTTTTTATGTTTATTTGTCTTTGCAAAGTTGGCTAGCACTGTTCGCTGGTGACGAGCGCGGTGGGCGGAGGGCGATGGAGCGATTAACGGCGCGGGAACACGGCCCTATCGGCGCTAATCTATCAACTTATTGGCAGATACTGGTAGCCCGAACTGCTCATTAGCCCACATACCTCCGTGTGATCTAGTCGATACAGTTTTAATAGCTTTTGGATAAGTATGATTCTTGAGAATATTATAGGTAATTGTATGTTTCCTACAAATTTAAAACAGTAGTTAAAATATCCGTAGTAATTAACTTTTTATTTGCGTATTTATATGTATGCTTTTAAACAGTTATATATTTTAACCATAACAGTTAACCGATTGTATATTTCACATAACATGTGTACTATAATGTGATAAATAATTTCTAGTTAAATATAAATACGACAAATACTAAGTACGGATATGGTAATGGGTATATCTAGGGGTCAAACTTATTTTGATTGTAGAATCTGCAATTCATAAGAAATGTATTATAATGAACACTAGTTTTTTAATATTTATAGTTCATAGGTTTTTGTTTTGTAGTTACAAAATATTGTATTAAAATAGTTCTTAATGATTATGTTTTTTTACCGTTTGCTAGATATGCAACATTTTGACATTTACTTTTTTTAATTCGGTTCATAAGTTGACAAATGTTTATGTGCACGTTAGCATAAGTGATTGATGTATTTTCTTCTTAAATTTTCGCATATTTCTCTACTGATTAATGTACATAACTGCTAAAACGTCTATTTATTAATTTGGGTATGTCTGTTTAAGGTCAGAGCGGCAGGGTCGCCGGGGGCCGCCGGAGCCGCGGCAGGAAGACGTAATCGCGCGGAAGTGGCGCCTGATACCCGCTCAACTGAACTTGTATTGTTCCACATTATGATAACCTACTCACTTTTATATACACATAAAAAATGAGCTCACCTTCCACGAATACGCCTCTCTCATTATATCTTACCTAAAATTTTCAAAAGAATGCTGCTATTCCGCAGAAATAACTTGTGAGGCTTCATATGAAGACAAGCAATAGCCACAAACATCGAATGCTAGCTTACTACTTCTATTAAGAAATAAATAACTAACTATTAATATTTGGTTAATCTTTCATCTACTGTAGTATAGTTAAGATCATATCATGTACAATATGTATATGTTATTATTTAAGGAACACATAAGTAAGTAAAGATAATTGTGTTTTGCTCAGGAAATATGAATGAGGGCGACTAAGTAATCTTGATATAACATCCGCGCGTACGTGTGTACCAGAAACCTCGGAGCAGTGTCTATGCAAATGGCACGAGCATCAATTTGCGCGGTAATTTCCTGCGTTGCCGTCCGCTACGGAACACGAGCGGGCCGCAGCGGCCCGCAATCACGTGTACAGCAGAACTACTAGCACGTCATATCTAGTCAGTTTAATTTTACTTAATACTGATGCACCATACATATACTTTGGTACATGTGTTGTATATTAACTAGATATGTAAATATATAAACTATATGTTCGTACAGAGAAAATCTTTACAGGTGGTAGAACCAATATAGTTTGACCGGAGCAGTACCAACGCTAAACCTATTTCTAGCTTGAAGCATTTCTTGCATTTTGGGGGAAGGGTGTGATTGCTTCATATAGGCGACTATTAGTCCTTGGGAGTGGTAACGCATGTGTGAGCGACGTCGCATAGAACTCACACGTTCATGGGCTGTGGTAACCACTTATCAATCAAGATACAAGAACTATTATTTTTACTATTGAGTGACTGTAATTGTAAGCCAAAGTAGAAAGTGCTAAGCTGTGGTCCGAGAGCGACAACAAGAAGCAATATTTATGACATATTTATACATCTCCGCGGGAACAACAGTATTATGATATAGGAATTTCAAAAATAGGGTTTTACAGTAAACGCATCCGCGGTATAATTATGTCCGAGCAAACTGACGGGCTTCAACCATCAATTTGCTTGGTAATTTTCTGCTGACTCCTGCCCTCGGTTGCCGGCTGCGGGGAAAAGCGAGCGCGGGGTCGTCGGCACTCACATTATTTACTCCTCTCACATAGAGTTCGTATGAAAACGTATTTTCATATATCTCACATATGAACATGAAAAAACTTAATAGGATTTTTTTATTTAATGTGTTAAAAAAATTAGCGTATGTTACAGAATTATTCGACATAAAATAATCCTTAATATTAGTCCTGGCAAACCTGCCAGTAAAAGAATTATTTTCTTAAGAAAATGTGGTGCAGAAAAGTCTTTAACAAAAAGTATCATTGATCAATGCAAAGTAACATGCAATCCCTGATAACCTACTACGTGACCAGGGATTGCATGTCACATTGCAGTTACATAATAATCAAGAGTCTTGGAAAAACCCAGAGGTCATTCCAATCTGCTAATAATACTGTAAAAAAAATATTTACATTAGAATTTTTGGAAACAGGTTCGTATAAACGAACGAATTTTAATACGATTGAATATAAATTCAATCGCTTTAAAATTCAAGTAAACTTTGCTAGAAATATCCATTGGATATAGATTGCTATCTGCAATCGGCGTGCTCACTCATTAGTCACTCCACAAACTGGTTTTTTATCGAGGATGAAATTTCTTGATTAATAAGTTATTCCACGGCAAAATATTTTATTTATCTATAACGATACACATATCATTTTCTATTACTCATGCTGATTATATCGTTCTTACTAGGATCCTAAGGGTTGCTACGCAACGTACCAAAAACAATTTTTTTGTATGACAACACAAAACAGTACGTTTGTGTCCATAAAATTTCTTCTCATCTAAGTCTCAGAAAAATATTAAAAGATTGTGTCAATGCCAATTTTTTTATTTCATTAACATCTATGTTGCTAAACTACTGAATAGTTTTAGTAAAATAGTAATAATTTGGTTGCAAGAAATTATGAATAAACCTTGCCTTAGTAAACACGATGACCAAACAAGTGAAACCTGCCACTTGTTGCTGCAATTAAAAATGTACCAATAAATCCCGTCATCAAGAAGATAAACGGGTTCATTTAGTTCAAGCGTCATTGCTCGATTAAATCTCGTTAAATGTGAGACGACGGTGTTTTATTAGTTTGTGTCCAGTTAACGAGTGATTATGAGGTAAACGAACTGGGCCATGTTTAGAGATGCCAGCAACTTGCCCGCGACCGAGGCTGTCCACGCCGATGTGAAACGTTTACGTGTAATTAAGATCTTTACACGTAACAGTCGTCGCCACGGTCCATATACAGCGGTGCTAATGACCGGACCAAATGTCTCAATTTCCCCACACTTTCGGATATACTGCCTAGGTCTATAACTGGTTCAACAGAATACAATTCAAAAAAGTCGTGGAAATCCAAAAGCTTCAGGTTTATAGCAAGTTTTTGATGACTGGCACCAATGATCAGTAAGTTGTAGTTTATGTAATAACCTCTCTTCATAAATCAATTTTGTTGCTATGAATCTCGCTATCATTCCATTAACAAGGTATCTGAAATATAAAATTCAGTGACTGATGTTAGATAATTTTGCCGAAACTTGAGCAAAAGATCAATTTCAAACTATCTAAATCAAATGAAAGATCAGTTACTAATATATAAAATGTTGCCAATAAAATTTGGCTCCACCACATAGCAACAATTTTAAAATAAATTTATATAAAATGGGCCTAGTATTTCTAAATTTAGTGTTTCCATCCTGATTGTTGCAACCCACTGTCCTGCCGATAACGATACCGCACTATGTCAGTGTGTTATCGCCGCCCACGCCTCTTATGTCACACTACCCAGATTCAGTATTTATGAAATATTAATTTGCGGATTTTCCCTTATTTTTGTTAAGAGATAAAAGTTAAAATAAAAAATAAACTGGACAATAACACTATTTAAATGCGGAATTAATCTATCGACCTCTTTGCGACCGTGTTATCGTTGTGCTCCGCTGCGGATATCCGACAGCGTAGGCAAAACAATGTTGTTATTCGACACTATTTAGATCTATTATGTTTCATTGGCTCATATTTTACTAATGACCCAATGATTTATATTTGGGAATTTGATATATCGTTACTATTTCATACAATTAAACTGATGACCGCATACATCAAAATATTACATATGTAATAAGATGGTTGAGTCCATCGTTTTGATCTTACAAGGAAGTAGAAATTACAATCAGTAATTTTAATGGACGTATCAGACGTAGCAGCGTAAGAAGATTGAGTTAGCCGAGCCTTTCATCATTACCGCCGCTGAGCAGTAATGGAACCCTGAGATCCATCTAACGTGTGGTCGCTTACGGTTCGCAGATTCGCAAATGTGGCGTGTAATACCGCTGATGAGCCGGCGCATTTCGCGCCACTCGTTGCCCTCGACAAAATATTAAATATTCAGTTTTACGTCACTCGTTCAATTTCTACGTACCGTTACGGGGATTTCATGCGACCCCACTTCGAGCGGGATTAACCTCATTATGGAAAGCGGTAACACCGGCGGCCGCACCGCTATTTGTCAAAATAAACAGAGAATTTTACACGGTCATTACTCAGTTACACGCACGTCCCAATCTGAACTGTGTATTGAACTCTGAAGATTTATTATGCAACGGGTTTCGTTGGACGTTGGGTCGTATCGACGCGCGCGGTCGAGTTTTCGGCAGAAAGTTGCGAGCGCCCGCTGCGAGATATATTGCCAAGTTTCGCAAAGAACGCGAGCGAAATAAAATCGGATCGTTCCCATGCAAGTCACAGCGCGGAGCGGTAAACTCATGATAAACCGCGCCGCGGCCGCCGCCTCATTCAGCGGAATGGATCTGCTCCGCCGATAATGTTAGTATTAATAGGTCAACAAACATATTTTGACTTGCCACGACTAATACTTAGTTATTTGAAATAGAAAGTAGCCATGTTATTGCAGAGTATTTCTCAGTAAGTGTAGAATTAAAGTGCTTGCATGTATCAGAATCGTAAATGTATTCGATAATCTTAACAGTACCTATTTGTATTCCAAGGTAAGGCTTGTGTCTTTAAATATTTCAAACTGGATTCGTGTACTTGTGTACTCTTGCGTTGTAGTAACATCTTTCATTTTTTTAATACACATACATATTATGGTCCCATCTGTCGTTATCGTCGGTTGTGTGGTGGGTTGTCAGCGACCGTCGTGTCCACAGGGCGCACCGCGATCAGGCTGACCCCTAGCACAAAGTATCGTGGCCCGAGCCATTGTTTTTTCTCATACAGACAAAGCTGCAGTGAATCACGACGATCACGAGTCTCAGCGGATATATTGCGACTTGAGGAATGTTGCTCATTTTATCAGAAACTCCCGCAGCAAAGCACATGTCGAGCAAAACGACCGCCGCCTGATGTATCGATACACTCCACTTTGTAATGAGACTCTTTAATTTATTCAGCGATACGCCGGCCTCGTGATGCTGCCATTTATACAAATTAAATCCGAATATTAAACGTACTCTAAATATATCTTACAAACATTAATTTGGAGCTAATTTGCTCTTATGGTAATTGAATGTCAACCGAATTACTTACTTATAAGACATGAATATAATCTCATCAAATATTCCAAATTCAAGTTTAGAATGTTTATAGCTGAGCTGTGAAAAGTCGATTATTAGTTATGGTAAATAGGTACAATTATTACGAATAAATGATGGCTAGTCGGTGTCATTATTTATACAAACTCCATCGTTTGTAACCGTGTCACCGGTGATAAGCTTTTATCGCCCGCATATTTGGTCCTGCGGGTCACCTGCGGCCGCGCCGACGGCCCCACTCCCAGGGACATTGCCGGAATAATCCTCCAGCGTCAAAAAACGACGACTGCCGTCCACCTTCCGGCAAATTAACCAGAGATAATCCCCTCCTTTGGTCCGCACCCCCTCGTCCTTAATTAAAACGACTGACGTTGAGATTCGTAGCGAGCCGGTGGACCGCGCCGGTCCTTACGTCTTAATAACTACACAACTTCAAAGTTATCGTTCGTTTAAACATTCCCGCTTATTAATCTCGAAGGGGAATATCCCCGCGATGGAGCCGAGTGGGTCGGGTTACGGGCCTACCTGCGGGCCTCGTCGTTGCGGTTTGTTTTTTTCCGGCAACCTCCGTAATCCCGATCACGATACATTCCTCCCTCATTACTCAGAGCCCCGTATCGTTATTTATTAAAGGTCGGCAATAAATGAATCTCGTAGATAGCGTACGCTCGTATTACATTTTCTATTATTCCGCACCATTTATTAATCCTCCGCGCAACCGCTCGTGGATTTACAGCTCGTGCTTTGATTGGTATCGGCGTCAAAATAAAAGTGTGCTTTTTAACTTTTATTTATATTACGGCTTTAATGTAAGTTATAAGGACGTTTATATTGCTTGTTGCGGGAAACCAGTTCGGAGCGCGAATGGAAGGAGAAGATATCTAATTTGCCTAATTTGATGCTAAAATGATAATGATTACTCAGTTTTATGTATACCCAGATGATGCATATAGTCATAGATGTTTTTATTGAACACCGATATCTTTTTATCTAAAACTAGCAAACCCGTGCCCACTTCGTTGGACATTAAAAACTTATTATAAATTGATTTATTTGTTTGTATGCCAATTTGGCAAAACATACATGGACAGAGCATACATTACCGCGTTTGAAGTAAATGTAAAATAACTATTTCATTATTTCTACCCATAAAACTTGATACTATGTTTCATAGAGCTTGCTTCAAAATTGGCGTACTGTCGTACAAATTTTTAACCCTTATTTAACCTCTACCCTATTGGTTCTACCAGGTGGTAGAACCAGTGTAGTTTGATCGGGAAGGTACCACCGCCGCACCTGTTTCTAGCGTGAAGTAGTACTTGCGTTTCGGTGGAAGGGTGTGGTTGCCGGCTGAATTGACTTGTATTTGAGGCGAACATCCTAGCCCTCGAGAGTAGCAACGCATCTGTGATCGACTTCAGCTAGAACAACTATTCTGTATGAATTTGTTTACAGATGTCCATGGGTGGAAGGGACCACTTACCATCAGATGGACTGCATGCTCGTTTGCTACTTCAGTCTTATAAAAAAAAAACTTAGGGGTGGTTGAGTTTCTAAAATTCCTTTCTTATCGCTCACGTACACCATAAAAGAAATTCTTCTACCAAAATTGAGGGTTCCAGGTACAGCAGTTTCGGCTGTGCATTGATATATAAGTCAATGAGTCGGATTTGTCTTTTATATATATAAATATTAATTATTAATTGCCACATTTTGGTTGTACATTTTTTATGAAAACTCCTCTCTCCCATTGATGTTGCCAACTTCGCCATACGGGTATAAGCCTTAACATACATTAAAGCATAAGCATAATAATACATAAGCTACATACATAAGCTTTAACATACATTTAATATACTTAAAAGACTAAAAAAACATATTTCAATTTAATTTTAGTAATTATAGTAAGAGGCCTAAGGGCTTTTCTCATCTTTAGATGCACTATAGGGCACATAGCGTCTTTTTCTTATCACGCGTATTAATACAGTATATTCATCACATCCGCACGCGTGCCGGATGAAGCCGATCGGTATTAACCGTTATAAACCTATTTGACCAGAGCACTTTTTTATAATTTTTGTGGAGTCTAATTTATTCATGTTCCAAGATACACTATACGATTTTATAAATCATAACTATTTTTCAATTGATTATATGGGTCAAAATGCTATTTAATTATCAACAAATACGGGTCAATTGTTATCCAATAAACACAATTAAATCTGATAATTCACACTTGATTCCAAAACAATAAACAAATTACTATGCAAAGCCTATAGCTTTGTTAGTTTTGGCGATCTACAATGCTAATGTAAACTGAATTATAATCGACCAATATAGGTAATAGTAATATCATACACGCGTGACACTACGAATAAGATATTCATGAATATCTTGACTGGACATGTGTAACGTATAGATCTTTTCGAATAATCTATCTTTTTTTACCCGACTGCGTCAGAAGGGGCCTAATGTATTTTATATATGTATGTCTATTTGACGACCCACATGGCGGGGCAGCCACCATACCGGTCTAACACGCAGTGGGTCCCGGGTTAGATCCCCGACCAGAGAGAAATGTGAATGACGGATCGAGACGTACGATATATCATTAGAATCGTTTCAATTTGGAAAGTGATATAGGCTATATGATTTAAAAAAAAAATGGCGCCTATAATATTGGGAAAAAAGGAGGAGAACGACTTATACACATTCATTAAGATTACTTATATCAAAATTTACAATGACAGCGGTTTTCTGTACGATTGCTCTACATTGTCATAGGCCGTTTGAGACCTTTGATATCATACGTTTCTACAAGAACTTTTTTGTGTTTTTTTTTTGTTCTCGAAGTAAAAAGCTTCAAACGATAATCAGAGCTGCGGGAGTGACGCCAGGTTATGTGGGACGCCCATATGACCCGGCGTCGCTCCCAGGGCGTCGCGTCGGGACCTATTAAAAGTTTTGTCCTCTAAAAAAAATTGATATATTCAATAGAAATCATTAAAAAGTTCTCGAAATGGAGAAGTTATCGAATTAAGAAAAGTTACGCAATTTAAACCTAGTTCGATAAAATTAAAAATATACCTTATACTCTTGGAGTATATTTGACACATTGTAAGAAATTGTGCCCCGTCAGGGATATACATTGAGACATTCTGGGACATAATGTAGAATACCGTCGTCTCTGAATGCGGGCCTAATCGATGGAGCTCAGGGACGAACCTGAACTTTGATAAGTTGCATGATAATTCAATAGTTATTTGAGTTTTAGAAAAATGTTATTATAGCTCCACTTATTTACTCATTTACTGTCTAATATCAGTGTTAGTCTTCGGAAGTAGCAACGCATCTGTGGCACACCACAGGTAAGACTGATCTTTACTGGAGTTTATGGCACTTACCGTGGACTGCATGGCAATTTGCTTCCATTTTACTAACTAGTAATACAATAAAACAGGAAAGCCGACTGCTTAAAACGAAATTTTTATAATGATATATCGCATGCTTAATATTTATTTACGTACAGATACAGGCTTCTGTTAGCGCCATGAACCGTCTACCATTTGAATTACGTTGAAATTACGATTTGTTGGAGCCATAAAGTTAATTAATCGTTAATTTTACTCATCAACTAGTACGAAAAGGCCTCATTGCAAGATCTTCTTTTGCGATATTCCAAAAATCGTCTCTTTGAGTAAAGTCAGTATTCCAATAAGCATGCGATATATTTAAGTACCTGCGCCAATCGGTTCCACCCGCTGCAACATAAGAAAGAACAAACAAACATATATGTTATACAGCCTATAGTCTTTCTCAATAAATGTACTATTCAACACAAAAAAAAATTTGCAAATGCAATCCTTAGTTCCTGAGATTAGCGCGTACAACCAAACAAACTCTACTTTTAAAAGCTTTATAATATTAAGTATAGTTTTGACGCTTATACGAGTTTTTGTCAAAATAGTCAAGTATAAGCCGTATAATATTTATATTTTATTTTATAATATACTCTGCGTCAATTTCCAAACTGAGACGATTCGAATTATTATGTCATACGTCACAATTTGTCAAGTACATACATATGCATAAAAAAATCACCCTCCTACTGAAGTAATCGGGTAAATATACAATATACAATAAATTTGACTATAAACGCGATTTGATGTATCACCAATTGCAATATGGAATTTGCATTGCAATTTGTTGGACAATCTGTTCAGAATTAATTTAATTTGGAGCGAGCAAACACTGTGACACTCGAACATTCGATCTCATTATCGCGGTGCTCATTACAACGGCTCATTTAAATACTCTTCTGGGTATTATTACTCGATGTTTGCCCTGATTTTGTGGGGA
This sequence comes from Cecropterus toxeus, assembly GCA_018249875.1. Lineage (NCBI taxonomy): Eukaryota > Metazoa > Arthropoda > Insecta > Lepidoptera > Hesperiidae > Cecropterus > Cecropterus toxeus. The sequence continues at coordinate 111 of DWNE01003415.1, read as the reverse complement.
TTTTACACGACTGCGTCAGAAAGATTTTAATATTTAATAATCTTTATTTAGACCAAAAAACAAAATAAATACAGTATGAACACACTTGACACAATATCCACTTTAACAGTT